>ML660781.1:2504679-2693606 GCA_007570785.1 Antilocapra americana
CACACACACACACACACACACACACACAGACACTCTGGAGTACCCACTGGTTGGCCCTGCTAAAATGTGTTCTCTTGGCGCCCTCTGGTGTCCAGACTGTGAAATAACAGAAAGCCTGGGCGGTTCTCCTGGAACTTCTGGGCTGAATGGCCATCACCTCTGCCCATGGGGCCTAAGCCACACCATCCCTTACATACATAGGCCTGCTGCATTTCTTAGAGATTTCTCATCTCCCAGCTGCTACGAGATGAGGAATTATAGCTGTAGTTTCCTTTCTGAGTTCAGGTTAGGGACTTTTGCCCAGGGTACATCACTAGTTACCCACGAGGTCAGGAGATATATATTGTATTAGGTTATGATCCTTCCAATTACAACCCAGAATGAAGACTCCAGTAAATAGTCCTGACAGTATATACAGGAACCTCATCCTTTCAGTTTCCATATTTCCACTGCACACATTAGGAAGCCCAGACTCACAGAAGATGTTAAAAGTGAGCTATAATTTGAGCCCAAACCTGACTCTCTCCCACACTCTGGAACCGTATCATTCTCAAGCCTGAGAAACGTTTCTGAAACAGCTGGTGTGGGTTCATGACATCAGTACTAAGAAGGGTTTCCCAGGAGAGCTGAGAACGGGTATTTAAAGAAATGCTTGTACCCAGATGCTCACAGCGGTATTATGCATAGTAGTTAAAGAGTAGAAGCCCTCCAAATGTCCGTCAGCTGCAGAATGGGTAAAATGCGATGACATCCAGGCAATGCAGCAGTATTCAGGCAAAAAAAGGAGTGAAGCGCCAACGTGTGGTCTAGCTTGGATGGACCCGGGAAACAGGCCAAGTCAAAGAAGCCAGACCCAAAAGATCGCATACTGTATGATTCCACTTATATGAAATGCCCAGAATAGGCAAATCCACAGCAGAAGAGTTTGCTGAGGTCTAGGGGAAGCGGGGGAATTGGAGGGTCTGCTAAATGGGGACAAGGCTTCCTTTGGGGGCTGATGAAAATGTGCTGTAATTATATAGAGGTGGTGGCTGGATAACATTGCGGATGTTCTAAATGCCCCTGGTTTGCACACTTTAAAGTGGCCCATTTATACTTTGTAAGTTTCATCTTAATATGAAAAGTTCTTTATTTTTTAATTAATTTTAATTGGGGGCTAACTCCTTCATCATATCGTTATGGCTTTGCCAGGCATTGACAAGAATCACGAGCGTGCATGTGTTGCCCCCGCCCTGACCCCTCCTGCCTTTCTCCCTCCCTCCCCCTTGTTTACAAAGAAAATGAATGAAGGGGTTTCACGTGTCTCTTCGGAATGTTGGAGAGGTTCCCAGTCTGCCCTGAGACAATGAGTATAACAACTTTTCTGAATACCTGCTCTGTGCCAAGCATTATTATAGGAGTTGAGCTACTTAGCCTTGCTGGGGAGTGGGCAAAAACCTCTTTGGTAGATGTGACATTTACAGAGGGAAGTCTGACAATAAATAATACATTGTCAGACAAGGCAAGGTATAAGTGTCAAGAGGGAGAGAAAAAGAGTCAGTGTGTGTTGAGTGTGGGGAGTAGGCCAAGGAAGTCAGCACTAAGCAGACATTGTTAGTAAACATCTGAAGGAGATAAGCAGAGGGAGCCAGGAAAATATCTGAGGAAGAGAGGTCCAGGCAGAAGGAGCAGCATGGGTAAAAGTCCTGAGGCAGGATCGTGGCTGGAGGCCAGTGTGGCCGGATCCATGTGAGTAAGAAGAGTGGGGGATGGGAAGAGTGGATCACCAAAGCCTTCATGGTTTTTCATTCCGGCTGAGCTGGGAGCCCCTGGAAGGGTTTGAGCAGAGGAGTGACTTTGTCATCATGTGCATAAAACACAGAGAACGTAATCAGCTATCAAGCTGACACTCACGTGACCACCACCAGAGTCAAGAACTAGACAGTGGTCAGCCCCCTCGTAGCCCCCAGCAGACCTTCTTACCAACCCCAAGCCCTCATACCCTGCCCTCCTCAGTTTCGATGCTTGTTATAGCTCTTGCTTCCTTTGTACTTTAGCACCTATGTGCTCATCCCTAAAAAAGTATGGTTTTTATGTTGCCTACTTGTGAATTTTTTATACATGGAATCATACTATCTGAACTTTTTATGGCTAGTTTCCAAAGTTTTTATGGCTACACTTTATTTTTCTAAGGTTAAACAGTGTTGCAAATATAATGTTTGTTCATCTTAGTTGTATAATATCCCATCACTTGTTGGAAATCACCCGAAGCTCTACTCTTTTTGTTTTGTTAAATTATAGTTGATTCATAATGTTGTGTTAATTTCTGCTATATAGTAAAGTGATTTAATTATACATATGTATACTTAAAAATTTTTTTTCCATTATGGTGTATCACAGGATACTGAATATAGTTCCTTGTGCTATACAGCAGGACCTTGTTGCTTATCCATCCCATGGCAATAGTTTAACAGTTTTTATCTTCTAATCCCAAATTCCCACTCCATCCCTTCCCTGCTTCCTTGGCAGCCACATATCTGTTCTCTATGTCTATGAGTCTCTGTTTCATAGATAAGTTCATTTGTGTCATAATTTAGATTCCACATATAAGGAATATTCTATGGTGTTTATCTTTCTCTGATTTACTTCATATAGTATGATAATCTCTAGGTACATCTATGTTGCTGCAAATGATGTTATTTCATTCTTTTTTATGACTGAGTAATATCCATTTTGTATATATGTGCCCCATCTTCTTTATCCATTCATCTGTCAATGGACGTTTAGGTTATTTCTGTGTCTTGTCTGTTGTAAATAGTGCTGCTGTGAACACAGGGATGCATGCAACTTTTTGAATTAGAGTTTGGTTTAGATGTATGCCCAGGAGTGGGATTGCTGGATCATATGGTAGTTTCATTTTTAGTTTTTTGAGGAACTTCCATGCTGTTCTCCATAATGGCCACACGAGCTTACATTCCCACTCACAGTATCTTAGGGTTCCCTTTTCTCCACCCCTTTCCAGCATTTGTTATTTATAGAGTTTTTAATCGTGACCATTCTGACTGGTGTGAGATGGTATCTCATGGTAGTTTTGATTTGCATTTCTCTAATAATTAGCGGTGTTGAGCATCTTCTCATGTCATCTCCCAAAGCTAATGTTGATGGATGCATGATTGTCTCCAGTAGGGTTATTACTGAAAACGCTGCTATAAACATTTGTGCTCAGGTGACCTGCAAGTCAGTCCCCAAGCTATGAAGTTAGAAATGGAGTTGATGGTTAATATGGGGTATAGATCTTCCTTCCAGACAAAGCCAAACTGATGTCCAGAGTGGCTGAACTTGCTCACATGCCCACAGTCATTATTATCCTTGCCAACAGTTGACACTATCAGATGTTTTGATTTTTGTCATTCGGGTGGGTGTGTAGCCATATCTCATCAGGATTTCAATTTGCATTTTCCTGCAGACTAATGAGGCTTGCACCATTTCACATTTAACAGATCTTTGTATTTCCCTCTTTGGGGAGTATTTGTCAAAAATTTTACCCATTTTACTATTCAGTTGTTGCTTGGTTTGAAAAAGAAAAAAACTCATATTCTAGATATTTGTCCTTTGTTGGTTATATGTTGGCAAATACCTTCTAGTCTGTGGTTTGTCTTTTCACTGATTTTTTAAAAAATTTTATTGACATACAGTTGATATACAATGTGGATAGTTTCTGCTGTATAGCAAAGTGGAGCCATTATACAAGTACATATATTCACTCCTTTTAAGGTTTTTTCCCCATACAGGTCATTACAGAATATTGAGCAGAGTTCCCTATGCTATTTAGTAGGTCCTTATTAGTTATCTATTTTATATATAGCAGTGTGTATTTGTCAATCCCAATCTTCCGATTTAGCTCACCTCCTCTCCCCAACCCCCACCCCAGTAACTGTAATTTTGTTTTCTATATCTGTGACTCTAACTCTGTTTGCAAATAGGTTCATTTGTACCGTTTCAAAAAGATTTTACATATAAGCAATATCTTACGACATTTGTCTTCCTCTGTCTGACTTACAATGGTGTCATTTCATCAACCGAAGTTGATTTCTAAATTTTCTGGTACAACTCACCCTTTTTGGTCAACAATTTTAGGAGTTTGGATAAATACATCTAGTCATGTAACCATCACCACAGTCAAACTACAGAACAGCTGCAGCCTCCCCAGTGTTCTCACCACCCCTTTATGGTCAAGTGTTCTCCCACCCCCAGCAACCACAGATCCGCTTTTCTATCCTCACACTTTTGCCTTTTCCAGAGCACCATATATATAGACTCACTCACAAGTTTGTAGTCTTTTGAGTCTGGTTTCTTTTCCTTTGCTTAGCATAATGCATTTGAGATTCATTGACGTTTCATGGATCAGTCATTTATTCCTTTTTTATTGCTACTGGTTGTCTGAGTGGTGCAGGTTTCCCTGCTTTCCGAAGGAGGAGTGTTCATTGACACCTTCCATGAGCGTAAATGATGTCAAGTGAAGACGCAGTTACCTTGGGGCGTGAGTGCGTGCATAGTCACTCAGTCGTGTCTGACTCTTTGTGGCCCCATGGACTGTAGCTCGCCAGACGCCTCTGTCCATGGAATTCTCCAGACAAGGATGCTGGAGCAGGTTGCCATTTCCTCTCCAGGGGATCTTCCTAAGCCAGGAATCGAATCCGTTTCTCTTTCGTCTCCTGCATTGGCAGGTGAATTCTTGCCCCATGGGAAGCCCATCTTAGGGCACACCTTGCTAACAAAGGCACAAAATAAGTTGATGTAAAGCACAGATGGCCACAGACATAGTTCAGACCACGACCCCTCGACGCTGAGATTCTTGCTGTAGTACCCAGAGAGGAGGGTTGGCAGTGCCACTGGTGCTGACAAGAAGACTTTTCCTGTGTTCTCTATTAGGAGTTTTATGGTCTCAGTTCTTACAGTTAAGTCTCTAGTCCACTTCAAGTTAATTTTTGTGACTGGTGTGTGTAGGACAGGGTCTTGTTTCATGCTTTTGTCTGTGAATATCCAGTTTTCCCCAGCACCACTTATTGAAGAGGCTTCCTTTTCTCCATTGTAAATTCTAGGCTCCTTGTCAAATATTAGTTGATGATAGATGTATGGGTTTATTTCTAGGCTGTAGATTTTGCCCTGTGGTTTATATGCTTGTTTTTATGGTAGTACCATACTATTTTGATGACTATAGCTGTACAGTAGAGTTTGAAATCAAAAATGTGATGCCTCAGGCTATGTTATTCCTTTTTTTTTTTTTTTTCAGGGTTGCTTTTCTGGTCAAGTTCCTTTAAAAATTATGGGAATTTGGGGATTGTTTTTTCGTTACGAAAAATACCATTGGAATCTTCATAAGGATTGCTTTAACTCTATAGATAGCTTTGGGTAGTATGGATACTGTAGCAATATTAATTCTTCTGATTTATGAACATGGGCTGTCTTCCCATTTATCTGAGTCATCTTCATTTCCTTTCATCTGTGTCTTATAGTTTTTAGTGTAGAGGTCTTTCATCTCCCTGGTTAAAATTATTCCTAAGTGTTGTATTGTTTTGTAATTGAAAAATTACATTGCTATTGTAAGTGAAATTATTTTATTTCTTTTATAGATTGTTGTTAGTGTATAGAAATGCTACTGATTTATATATTGATTCAAAGTTACTGAATTTGTTGATTAGATCTGTTTTTTTCTTTTTTGCTGCAGTCTTTTTTTAAAATAAGTTCAGCTTCAGGTATTTTACTTTTTATTGAAGCATAGTTTATTTACAATATTAGATTCAAGTGTGCAACAGAGTGATTCAAAAATGTTATACATACACTCTAAGGTTATAAAATATTGGCTGTATTTCATATGTTGTACAATATATCCTTGTAACTTATTTACTTCATTTACTTTTTGTGGGTATGTTCCACTAAAATTTTATGATGCTTACTGAAATTTAAATTTACTTTTTCCTCTTTTTTGAAATTCAAGTATAGTTCATTTAAACATTTTATTAGTTTCAGGTAAATAGCATAGTGATTCAGTATTTTTATAAATTATACTCCATTAAAGATCATTACAAAATAATGGCTATAATTCCCTTGTTTATAATAATATATCCTTGGTACTTATCTATTTTATCAATAGCAGTTTGTATCTCTTAATACCACACCCTATCTTACCCACCTCCCTTCCCTCTCACCACTGATAAATTCTAGTTTATTTTCTGTATCTGTGAGTCTGTTGTGTTATATATATTCATGTTTTGTTTTATATTCCACATATAAGTGGTATCATACATTCATTATTTGCCTTTCTCTATTTCACTAAGCATAGTATTTTCTAAATCTATCTACATTGCAGCCAGCAAATGGCAGAATTTCATTTTTTATGATTAATATTCCATTGTGTGTGTGTATATGTCTGTATATGTGTGTATACCACATCTTCATTATCCATTCATCTCTTAGTGGACACTTGGGTTGCTTCTATATCTTGGTTATTATTGTAAATTGTGCTGCTATGAACCTGGAGTGCTTGTATCTATAGTGTTTTCATTTTTTTTTATGGAAGTATACCCAGGAGTGGAACTGCTAGATCCTATGGTAGTTTTATTTTTAGTTTTTTGAGGAACCTCCATATTGTTTTCCATAATGGTTACACAAGTTTACCTTCCCACCAAGAGTATACAAGGGTTTCATTTTATCTACATATTCACCAGCATTTGTTCTGTAGAATTTCTAATAATCATTCTGAGGTGAAATCTCATGTTGATAGGTAGGTATGAGTTAAAATCTCATGGTTGGTTTGCTTTTCCCTATTAACTAGCAGTGTTGAGCATCTTTTCATGTACCTGTTGGTCATCAGTATATTTTCTTTGGAAAAATGTCAATTAAGTCTTCTTTCCAGTTAGCTTTTTGATTGTTTTTTTGATATTGAGTTTTATGAGATGTTTGTATAGTTTTGATATTAACCCACTGTCAGTCATATTATTTGCAAATATTTTCTCCCATTCTAGGACTTTTATGGTATCAGGTCTTTCATTTAGGTTTTTAATCCATTATGAGTTTATTTTTGCATATGGTGTTAGGAAATGTTCTAATTGCATTATTTTACATGTAGTTGTCTAGTTTTCTCAGCATCACATAGTGAAGAGATTGTCTTTTCTCTATCATATATTTTTACCTCCTTTGTCATAGCTTAATTGACCATAAGGATATGGGTTAATTTCTGGGCTCTCTATTCTGTTTAATTGACACTTTGGTCTGTGGGGCTGGGTCCTGGGCTCCTTGATGGGCAGAGCCATGTCCAGAGGTGACTGTGGGCTCAGGGGATCTTAAGGCAACTTGTCTGCTGGGGGCGGGGGTGCTGTGTCCACACTTGGCTGTTGGACTTGAGATGTCCCACCACTAGGGACTATAGGCTGTTGGGCCCAGGTGGTGGTGGGTCCACTAGAGGGAGGCTAATAACCTAGAGTGAGGATCCAAATGGCACTGACCAGCACCACCAGCCTCCAGGTGGTGAACCGAGCTCCCAGAAATGACTGCCGCCAGGGTCTGTGCTCCCAGGGGGAGCTGCAGGTGTCTCCTGCCTCTCCGGGAGACTCCCCAGGATCAGTGGGCATGTCTGATCAGGCTCCTTTCAAATCACTGCTTCTGCCCTAGGTCCCAGAGTGTGTGAGGTTTTGTGTGTGCCCCCTTTTAGAAAAGAAATTTATTTGGCTGTGCTGGGTCCTAGTTGTGGCACGTGGGATCTTTGATCTTCATTGAGGCATGCAGGATCTTTAGTTGGTAACATGCAAATTCTTAGCTGCAGCATGTGGGAACTCATTCTCCGACCAAGGGTTGACCTGGGCCCCCTGCGTTGGGAGCGCAGAGTCTTGGCCACTGGACCACCGTGGAAGGCCCTGTGTGTCCGCTTTAACGGTGATGTCTATTCTCTCTAGCTCTCTGGGTCTCCTGAAAGAAGGTTCACAGGAGGCTCACAGCCCAGTGCTCTGTGGGCTCATCTTCTGAGCGTGAGACCCTGTGGGCTGGGGAGCCTGACATGCAGCTCAGCCCCGGGCTCACGGGACCTGACTGTATCATGACTCCGCCCCTCCTGCCCATCTCACTGTGATTCCTTCTCTATGTCTGTAGTTGTAGACGGTCTTTCCTGGCAGGTTCTGGGCTTTTTCATCAGTGATTGTCCAGCAGATAGTTGTAATTTGGGTGTGCCCAAGAGGAGATGAGCATAGCGTCTTTCTATTCTGCCATCCTGGCTGGTCTCCTAACCCATAGGTTATGCAGATATGCAGTCTTAATTTTCGGATGCTTAGGATTTTACTAATTATTTAAAAAATATGACTTAGATGCATTGCTGTCATAGAATATATTCTAAGTTGTCAGTCCCTTGAAAAGTGTTGGCATTTCCTCAGTGGCTCAAACTAAAAACAGCTTAGATTTCCTTAGGCAGGCGAATGGCTAAACAAACTGTGGTTCTTACATATTAGATGGCTGAGGCTACTTAAGCTGTCATAGCAAAGCACCACAGACTGGATGATTTAAACAACAGAAACATTTTCTCATAGTTCTGGAGACTGGAAAGACCAGGATCAAGGTTCCAACAGGGTTTGGCTTCTGGCTCAGAGTCCTCATGTGGAAGAGGGAAACAGGTTTTTTTTTGGTGTCTGTTGTCCTTTGTAAAGATGATGCCCACAGATTCCATCAGATAGGGCTCCACCCCCCTGATTTCATTTAAACTTACCTCCTTAAAGGCCTGTTTCCAATATGGTCACATGGGCACTTAGGGCTTTAGTATCGGGATTTTGGGACATCCCAGGTGGCTCAGTGGTCAAGAATCCGCCTGCCAATGCAGGAGGTGCAGGCTTGATCCCTGGGTCAGGAAGATCCCCTGGAGAAGGAAATGGCACCTCACTCCAGTATTCTTGCCTAGAAAATCCCATGGACAGAGGAACCGGGCAGGGTACAGTCCACTGGGTCACAAAAGAGTTGAACACAGCTTAGTGACTAAACAACAGCACATTGATTTTAGGGGGGCATAACTCTGTGGAATACTCCTCAGCAATAAAGAAGGAAAAACTGAACTATTGTTATACATGCAACTTGGGTATGTCTCCAGGGAATGGTGGTGAGTGCGAAAAAAGCCCATCCTCCAGAGCTGTGGCCTCTGTGAGTCCATTTATATGACATTTCTGAAATGACGGAATTATAGAGACAGAGCCAGAGTGGTGATCGGCAGGGGTTAGAGCCGGAGGCGGCACCACACGAGGACCCCTGCAGTACTGGGACTGCCCAGAGTCTTGGCTTTGCAGCTGGATGAAACTCTAATGGTGACAACATGGTAAAGAACTTACAACACAGACACGCACGAATGAGTTTAACTAAAATAGGGGCGTGAATAAGATTGGTGGATTGTACCTGGTGTTTGTCTCTTGATTGTGGTCTTGTACTTTCATTTTGCAAAATGTTGCCCCAGAAGGAAGCTGGGCAGAGTATCTATGTTGTTGTTCAGTCGCCAAGTTGTTTCAGACTCTTTGTCTGAAACAGACCCCATGGACTGCAGCATGCCAGGCCTCCCTGTCCTTCACCATCTCCTGGAGTTTGCCCAAGTTCATGTCCGTTGAATCAGGCCATCCAGTCATCTCATCCTCTGATGCCCCCTTCTCCTCCTCCCCTCAGTCTTTTCCAGCATAAGTCTTTTCCAGTGAGTCAGCTCTGCGCATCAGATGGCCAAAGTAATAGCGCTTCAGATTCAGCAACAGTTCTTCCAATGAGTATTCAGGGTTAATTTCCTTTAGGATTGACTGGTTTGGTTTCCTTGCTGTCCAAGCTGGGTGTCTTCGCCAGCACCACAGTTCGAAAGCATCAATTCTTTGGTGTTCTGCCTTCTTTATGGTTCAACTCTAAATTCTTATTTACAACTGCATCTAATCTGCTGATTCCCTTCAGGCTGACATTCCAGAAAAGCCTCCCGTGAAGCTCCTTGGAAACCAGCTGTGGCCCCGGTGCGGAAAGGATCCATCCTGGACCTAGCCAGGCATGGACCCCAGCCCCCTTTTCCCCCTACTCATGAACTCTCAGCTGGCAGGAAAGGGCTGGAACCACAGCTGGCTGCCACACCCCACAGCTGTTAGAGCCTGGTCGCTGCTGATTCGTGGAAGGAGCCAGGGCCTGCCCATTGGTGCAGATTCCCTGGTGGTCAAGTGGTTAAAACTTCACACTTCCAGTGGAGGAACGTGTGAGGGGCATGTCCGCGCACAGGGCGTTGCAGGGACAGGAGGGTGAAGATGAAGGTGAAGGCAGGTCCAGAGAGGTGAAAAATGGGGTTTGTGGCAACAGTTGGCCAGAGGGCCAGAGAGGGTTTCTTGAACACGGGGAGGCAGGCACTGGAGGGGAGCGGGGGGGATACTTACTGAGGGCCAAGAGGATGAGACAGCAATGGAGGAAGTTGGAATTAACACTGAAGTCCGAGGCAGAGGGAGGGAGACTTGAGGTTCAGAGTTGGGGGCTACCTTCTGCCCCCTGCAGGTGTAGGTGAGGGGCTGGAAGAGGGGACAAACGCACGGGCACCCCTTGGCCCCGCAGGTGAGGCTGCAGATCAGGAAGGCAGGGTGGCACTCTCCTGCCCTCTGGAGAGTGAGTGGAGGCTGCAGCATGTAGATGCTGCTCCGTCTCAGTTCCAGGACGTGTAAGTAGGCTGGAGCTAGAGAAAAATGCTCAGCAAAGAGGGAGAGGAATTCGGGCGCCGCTGTGGAGTCCGTGGGAGTTCTGTTTGTAAGTAGAATCTATCCTCACAGGCAAGACCTTTGGTTTCTGGCGCCCAAAGTTCTTTCTGAATCTGGCTTTGGGGGCTCCTTCTTGTGACACCTCCTTTCTGGCCTTCTTTCAAGCATCACTTGCACTTCCCCATTTTCATCTTGGCATTTCTTTTCTTCCTTGAACATTAGCAGATAAAATCCTATCCAGCCTTAAAAACAATCTGTTTCAACTAATAGAGAGATTACAAATTAGTTGATTAAGTCCAGTCTCTTGCCTTCTTTCCTTTTCCATGTGAGATTTCCAAGGGGCATGATGGCTTTACCTGGCTTCAGTCCATCATATCCCTGGTTGCACCTCTGCCCTCAGGCACCTTCCAGAAGGAACTTGGAGGTGCCATCACCTGGCTGTTAGCAGGACTGCAGGGGAAGCAAACCAGAGCAGAAGGGGGTTTGGGAAAACTCAGGAGCAAAGGAGACCTGGGCTGCAGCCACACCTGGCTGGAACAGAAGGCTGCATTTCATTAACTCGACGTTCTTGAAAATGCCTTGCTGCCCATCAGCCTCGCTCAGGGTCTTGTTCACCGGAGTCCTCACTTTTCACAGCTTTTATCGCTGTCTGTGTGTCTTCCCTTGGATGTAAGCCCACCGTGGGGCCGGGGGAGGGGAGCAGGAGCCTTGTCCTCTTGGCTCCTGCTGTAGCCCCAGTCCCCAGCAAGAACCTGGCCAACAGAATGCCCTCCTGGTTTCTCAAATAGATGAATGTCCGTTTACTCTACACCCACTAATGGATTCCGGAATCTTTGCTGCTCTGAGCGGTGTATGAACCACAGCAGATGGCATCTTAGTTGCATTAATACAGACCCACTGGGGTGACAATCTGTCTGAATGGATGAAAATTCCACATTACAAAGGACTTCTGAGGATTGTCCGTTAATCGCCTGGAATTTTCGTTCTACTTTAATAATTAGATACGAGCACACTTGCTTTCAAAAATGCGGTTAAACACCTGCACATGTCCCCAGTCACAAGTGGTCCACTGACATCCAACTCATACGCATGGGAGCCGTGGGGGGTGGCATGTTGGGCCTCGGGAGCGATGTGGCTGCAGGCAGCTCAGGGCACGAGGCCCTGTCTGGAACTGAGGCTCAGTGGGGTCACGACTTCTGGTTTATGGATGTAAAATTATTCTAAGGTCATTCTGGATCAAATAGGACATCATATGGGCTGCTTTGGACCACACAAGCTGCTAATTTAAAAAACAAAACCATAGATACACAGACTTGGATTAATCGTAATCCTTGCCTCATAGCATATTCTGATCATTGAGCCATGCACAGCACTTTTGTTTTGGCCAGCAGTTTGCATCCTCTGGAATATGCATGGTGTTAATTACCAGTGAGCGTTAAGTAGGTAAACAGTGTCCTTGCAGTTGCTGTCTGTGGGACAGACCAACTCAGCCTCTTCTTGGTGGTAACACAGGGTCACGATGCCGGCTTTGGAGGGGGCTGCCTGGGTGTGTATCTAAGTTATGTGCTTAAACACAGGCAAGTCACTTCATCTCTACGGGTTTTGTTGTTCTCACTGTCCAATCGGGGTTACACCTTGTAAGGCTGTTGAAAACATTAAGGGAGACAGTCCATGCAGAAAGCAAAACAGCACCCAGAACAAGCACTTGGGTAACACTGGGCTCTTGTTTTTACTGCTAAGGAGAGGTGGCCCTCTCTGCCATTTCATACTGTTAGTGATGCGTGAGTCTGTGATGAGAACTGGTGAGAGCCAGGAGAGACCAGGAAGCAGGAAATGCCTTTCTGTCTCCTACTAGGTTACCATCTCTTTGTGATCTAGCAGGATCGTGGATCAGGCTGAAAAGTCAAGGAGAACAGCTTCTCCCCCAGAGTCATTTTCTGTTTGCCTCAGTGATTCTTTTTGCAGCCTTAGGCCAGAACTTCACCTTGAGCTTTTCACAGTCTGAGCCAGTAGTTCTCAAGCTTGGTTGCCCATGAGAATCACCTGGAGTGTTGGTGAAGACCAGATCCCTGGGCCCCACTCTGTTACAGATTCAGGAGGTTAGAGGTGGAGGGCTGAGAATCTGTATTTCTAACAAATTCCCTGGTGTTGATGCTTGCTCAGACTTTGAGAACCACTAGATTCAGCAGTGAACTATGAATGGGGGGCGGGGGGCGAGGAGACGAGGGACAGTCAGGGGAGGCTTCCTGGAGGGGGTGGCCTCTGGAGTCAGCCTCAGTTTGCTATGAAGAAGAGACCAGAGAGGGAACAGAGAGACAGAGGTGTGAATGGCCAGGGTGTGCTGGGAATCAGAGAGATGATGGTGACAGGTCCCCAGGCACTAGGCCAGCAGGACTTTGAAGGACGGGTGAGAACCCAGGCTCCCTCTGGCGTCCTCTTTAAATAAGGGATGGTGTGGAGCCTGGGAGCACAGCTGGCAGCAGTGCAGAGCGGGATTTAGGGAAGGTCAGGTAAGAGGACAGGGCAGCAGCTGTGGGAGCAGAAAGCAGCCTTTGCCCTCTGCCCATGTGGCCTCACCCTCCTTCAGAGCCTGGAGGATTTCTTGCGTGAGGCTGCTTTCAAAGTAGGGGGTGAGACCCACGATTCCAAAGGCGTGAGATTAATTAGTGGGTGTGACCAGCATTGAAAAAAAGGAATAAAAAGAGGACAGAATGAAAAGCAGAGCTCACCGCACACAACAGGAGTATTGCTTCATCAAACCCGTGTCGGATGTGTGTGCATGCTCTGCATCACCATGGACATGCACTACAGTCAAAAAGGTTTGTGACCCGAAGCTCTGTGTGGTCTTCGGGTTCAGAGAGCCAGCCCAGGTGTGCCTCACCCCCCCCCCCCCCCCCCCCGGCACAGGCCTCGTCTGTTCAGACCCTGCCCTGGGAAGCTGACCGTCCTGCAGGACAGGAAGGGCTGAGCGGAGGGTGCGGGAGGGGAGCTCAGAGAGCAAGCTCAGCACTAGGAGGGTCCTGGCGGGGGCAGGCATCAGCATGAAACAGGCTCTTAGGGAGGCTTTGAGACTGACCTCAGTCAGTGGTGCAGCTGACAGCAGGGCCTTGAGGAAGAGACCCTGAAGACGAACCCAGATGTAAAGTTGCCAAGAAGTAGGGGAAACTGAACAGGGTGTGAGAAAGTAAACAAGGTTTTCAAAAGTAACCTGACAGACTCTGGGTCCATCCACAGCTCTACAAATGACCCAATTTTGCCCCTTTTTATGGCTGAGTAATATGCCATCGTATATATGTGCCACATCTTTATCCACTCCTCTGTCAATAGACAGTTTTTATGTCCTGGCTGTTGTGACTAGTGCTGCGGTGAACATTGAGGTGCATGCGTCTTTTTGAACTACGGTTTGCTCAGGGTGTATGCCCAGTGGTGGGATTGCTGGGTTATACAGTAGTTCTATTTTTAGTTTTTTAAGGAACCTCCATATTGTTCTCTGTAGTGACCAAATCAGTTTACATTCCCACCAACAGTGCAAGAGGGTTCCCTTTTCTCCACACTCTCTCCAGCATTTATTTGTAGATATTTTTGAGAGAATTAAAAAAAAAAAAAAGTAACCAGAGGCCCGAGAGAGAGACAGAGTCCAAACAGTTCAAAGAAGCCGTAAGCCAACTCATTTAAGTGACCTCTAAGGAAACTGAGGCCCAGGACAGGGGCCCTGGAGGCTTGTGGTCCAGGGCTCTTCCTGGCCACAGTGCATCTCCAAACACCCGCTCAGGGGTTGAACCCCACGTCGTCTGCATTGGGATCAGCAAACACTGTGGTAGAACAGTAGGTGGGAGCCCGATTGGGCCAGCATCCCAGATGCTCCAGCCAGACCCTGCCTGCCCCACCAGGTGAGACACACCCAGGCCTGAGTTAGAAACCCTAGAACCGCCATGTCTGCAGATCTTTAGCAAAGAAGCCTCATGACACTGAAGCTGAGTTGGTAAAAAAGGGAAAAGTGGCTTTGTCTTTTGTGTGAGCTGTTCTCTATACCAGCTCCACCAGCTCCGGGACCTGCATACCAAAACCTGCCTGCTTTTAGGTCTTGATTTATTCAGATGGTCTCATTTTACACATTAAGAAACAGTTCCAGAGAAGCTGTGATTTTAATGTCACTGAGAACAGAAGCCAGGAGGGTGGCTTAAACCAGGCTGTGGGTTTAAGGTCCTCACTGGAGATTGTCTGATGTGAGAACTAGCTTTGTGATTTTCAGCAATTTCATCACACAGAATTGTCTTCGATATTACTTTCTATCTTATAAATACCTCTGTCGTCTTGAAACTTTCCATGTCTAAGAAATTGCTCAAAAAGTCGAATATTTTTTAAAAAAGAAGTTTTAAAAATAATATGAGAAAAAGCCCACATCACTTTGGTTAGTCATCTTTTCTTCAGCTGATTTAATGGTGCTGAGGCCAAGTTTGTGCCTCAGGTCAGACACACAGACATACACGCCTTGGGCACCCAGCTTGGTACAGCGAAGGGCGTCTTTTTACACTATGTTCGTATATGACGTCGACAGTCACATCTCATTTCCTCTCATCCACCTTGACTGAGGCAAAGAGAGGATCAACAGCCAACGCTGCTGTGAATATCCATCTGGAAATGGTAATTATTGCATCGTTACGTTTGTTCTTTCACTTGTCATGTACCATTAGCAGGTAACAAGATCACTGTGGGTCTAAGATTGTGAAGATAATTAGAGCATCTGTAGGTTAGTGGGAAATCAAGTCATGCTGGTACCCATCAGTGCCAGGGAACAGAACGCAATTAGAGGGCAAATCTGCGAAGGTCTTGAGAGGAATAAAGCCTGGGGGATTCAGTACTGTGACTGACTTGACAGTAACTTCCGGTCTCACAGAGCAAATAGCGGCCTGGAAAGAGTATGCGGGAGGGTGGGGACAGGGCGGTCTGCCAGCAAGGCCAAGGATGGTGAGTGTTTGTAAGGTCTCAAGAATTGCCTGATTTGGAATAACAGTGGTTATCATGTTTTCCAACCTACTAGCCTTTCTTTAAGTCATTTCCTCCAGTCTGGGAGCTGGGTATTAGCATAAGAGCAGGGTGAAGGGGGTGGCCTTCATTCAAGCCCAGCATTAGCTTTCCAAGCCTGGGAGTCTGGTGCCCCCAGCCAGTAGTCTTCCAGAGCCCCCTGTGCCAACACCACCCCCCTCTGCCCGTGAAGCTGCAGGCATCCTCAGCATAGACCGCCAGCCCCCCATTTCTGTTCGTTTCCATTTCTAATTCTCCAACAGCAGCCACCCACATCTTGCTAAAGCCAGACTACCTTTGTTTCCTCCAGTTAAGACACACTCATCATCCATCACATGGACACCAGGAAATTTAAGATTTTACATCTTGAAAAGACAAATCAGGTTTTAGAGGATGAGGGAGAGATCTGCAAGCTGATGAGGGTTATGCCAGGTAATTCAACAAGACACAGGAAAAGACAGGAACATACCTGGAAGGTCTGAAATAACATACAGCCGACTGCAATGTGAAGAAGCAGGCACACTACCGGCTGTTGGCAGAGGCCCTTGATCAGAGGGCCTCAGCGCAGACTAAGCACATGCTGAATTTTGAAGGAGGTGCAAGACACACAGGGTGCTGGCTAACTCAGCCTGCATATACATCCCCTACGAAATCCAAAATTACCTTCCCAGGACTCAGGTTAGAACATACAGACAAAAGAAACGAAACACTCCTGATTGTATGGAGGGAAAATGTTTACAGAAACTAACTGGCAGAGGCTACGTGGGTCAGAGAGGGCGGCCGGCCTTCCGTCCTCACTCAAGGGTTCAAGGTGTTTGTCTTCCAGAGCCTGGTCTGTCCTGCAGGCACGGCTTCTTCCCTATGGTAAGGATGGCCACCCCACACAAACAGGCAGCTGGAAGGTTGGTTCACATTTTTTAATAACATGGCACAGTTTACATAACACAAGAAGGCTCCGCCGACGAGAACATGCTGAGACTCAAGTCGCTTCACGTTGCTTTCCACATAGGATCTAGAAAGGACTTTATTACATACAGGAGGAACAGCAAAAAGGTCTGTACAGAACAATCTCTTTACAATACCGAAAGCTACCACTACGGTTCCAGTGTACATATTCCTTGAATATTTTTTTTTCCTTTTTAGTTGTTGTCTTAAAAAAAAAAACACTGCACAACATTTGGAATTCACAAAATCTGAAGCTCACAACTAAACCTTCAGTTGACTACTAAAATAGATCTCTCTGCTTATTAGAAACAATGGTCTGTAGTTAACTTTTTTTTTTTTTTGCAAAAACAGGATAACAACGTCAGATAGCACTTTAATATACTAGAAGACCAAATGGAACTAATTTTATTTCATACATATATTTTACAGTCCAGTAGACAAGATATATTGTATCTCTGCTAGTAAAGTCATATTCTCTCCAAATTAGGTAGACAAGAGGCTGACTGTATGATAAAAGTATCATGAAAAGACAGTAAGATTGATGCAAAACTCAAAAACACACGCACACACAAGACCATCTCTCTGCCCGCCACCTTTCGCCCTCTGCAGCGCTCCCTGGCCCCACAAAGCTGACCTGCTTCGGCTCCTCCTGGACTTGATTACCGACGGGAACACGGTGAGTCATGCTAGGGAAGGTGCTCCTCAACTTCATCAGTTATTGAATGCAGTGAAAACATATCCATCATCTGAGAAAACGCGCAGCTTTCTTTCAGGATCTGTTTGGGTGCAACTGAATCTCATTACAGAACGGGGAGGGGTGTACAGATGGGAGACAGACGCACTGAAAATGCATGGTTCCCACACCGAGGGGTGAGATCGTGTGGCAGACGGCGACGAGTTGCTGGCGGCCTGTTTGTGTCCCCTGATTTTGGCATCTGACCACTCCCATCCTCCCCGGCCCTGGTTGGTTGGTCATGGCCTCAGTTTACCTCTCTGGGGCTGTACTCTCCCCACCCAACCCCTACACGCACCCAAGGCCCACAAGCGGCAACTTCAGATGCAGAGTTTCAGCCTGGGGGTCCAATTTGCAAAATCAGGTGTTATTCTCTGTTTGAAAAAACAAGCAAGGAAAACAGTCATATCACGTTAAGTGCTTGTTCAGGGAAAATATGACCTTAAGTATGTTGTAAATGGACTTGAAAAGGCTCCTTTGAGTTAGGCGGGCTTTTGTGAAAAGCCCTAACATTCATTGCATAGTTGAAGGGTTTAGCTGTCTAGAACAATACATGGGGAACACAGCCGAAGCTGGCTGTGCTCGCTGATATTAAGTCTGCAAATAGCACATTTTAAGAAGTATTAATGTATTATGTTACTTAATTTTTATCTATTTACATCTGTACAAAGTAAAGCTTTCATCTTACCCTTTTGCATATATGAACCATTAGCTCATGAAGCAACAAGCCCCCCCCTTTTTTCTTTACATAACTATGTACATGGCCTTCCCTTCTCACCCCAAAGAGCTCTCTGCACGATGGATGGTGTGGACTCTTGTCTGCTTCCCCCCCACCCCCCAATTATGACCGCGTCGGTGTGTGTGTGGTCATCTTCACTGTTTTGGTTCAAATCAAAAAAAGTTTTATACGACAACCAAAAGAGTGGGGAGACAGGAGAACGTATGAATTGGCTAAAAGATCTGAAAAATTTCAACAGAGAATATACAAAAAAACATTTCAAAATCTGCACCGTCTATACATTTTTTTTTTTAATACACAAGGAAGCGCTGGGGGCTCCCCACCCGCACTGGCGGCGCGGGCCGGGCCAGCGCGCGGAGGGCAGGCCCACAAGTCCGGCGCCGCGCGGCCCGCGGGCCTCTGTGTCCCGCCGGGCGTCCTGTCCGCTCCTTACCGGGCTTCGATGTCCTTCAGCGTGTGGGAGGGCGGCCGCTCCCTGATCTCGGCGGACAGGGGCGTAGTCCTGCGAGGGGACACGGGGCGGCCGCCCAGCGTGGAGATGAGCGGGGGAGGCGCGCTCAGCGCCGCCGTCGGGGGCGTCTTGTTGAGCAGTCCGTTCTGGTGGCCCGCCGTGGGGCTGATGCGCGGATAGTGCATGCTCGGCAGCCCTGGCGCGAGCAGCCCGGGGTGCGGCAGGTGGCCGTCCAGGGAGGCCGGGTGCACGGGGTGCAGCCGCGGGTGCTCGTAGTCCTCGCGGAGCACGTGCAGGCGCTCGCGCTCGTCCAGGTGCGCCCCGCGCTCGTGCTCCCGCCGCGGGTCCGCCGCCAGCGGGTGGTGGTGGTGGTGGTGGTGGTGGTGGTTGTAGTCGTGCGGCTCCCGGTCCCGGAAGGAGCGGTCGGCTTCGTACAGCCGGGGGGTCGCAAGCCGGTGCAGAGGGTCGTTCCGCAGCAGGAAGTCCCTGCCGAGCGGGTCTCTGCGGTGAATGTCCAGTTCCCGGTAGGGGTCCCTCAGGGGGTCCCGGATGGGGTCCCAGTGGAAGGAAGGGTATGGGAAGCGCTCTCCGCCCGGGATGGGGCTGAGGCCCATGAAGGGCGTCATCATGCGAGTCCTGTCCAGGCCGCTGATGCTGTTCATGGGGTGGATCCCGGGCATCCCCACGGCCATGGGCATGGAGGCCAGGGGCCCCGGGTGCACGCCGGCCGAGGAGCTGGGCGGCGGCGGCGGCTGCGGCGGCTCCGAGGACCGGTGGGTCGGCGGGGCCTCGGGGGGCAGGTCGTGGTCCTCCTTGCGCTCCTCCTTGACCTTGACCTCGGCGCTCTTCTTGGGGTTCTCGTAAGCCGGCTCGCCCTTGCGCGGCTCGGTGTCCCGGCTGGCGGCGCTGCCCGGCCGGGCGCTGTCGGCGGCGGGCGCCCGCGCATAGGGCGACGGCACCCGGGCCAGCTGCTTGGCCTCCTCGCCCGCGGTGCGGCCCTCGTGGCCGTGGCCGTCCTTCTCGGCCAGGGGCCCCTCCTTCGCCTTGTGCTCGTCGGGGCCCAGGTCCTTGCGTGATTCTGAGTGCTCCCGCTCCCTGTCCTTGCACTTGTCTTTCTCGCGAGCCTCGGTGCTCAAATGCCCCCTGATCTGTTCGCCGGAGCTGCGGCCGTGTCCCAGGGTGCTCACCGGGAGGACGGGGGCTGGAGAGGGGTGGCTGGAGTGTCTCTTCTCGACGCTTTCCCTGAGGAGGAGACGGGACATGGGGAGGCAGGTGAGCTGGGCTGCCGGCTGGCTGATGAGATGGCTGAAGAGGCCGGGCTGGGCCGGGCTCCGCTCTCTCGGCCCCCTGGGGGATCACCCTGCCCTGACTGGCCTAGACCCCAGAGGAGGCTTGAGGGAGTGAAGCCCGAGGGAGGCGAGGTGGGAGAGCGTGAGGGGGCTTAACTCTGTGTAAGAGGCACCGACCTGAATCAAGACCGGGAGGAAGAACCTTCCAAACCTGAACCGACCAGTGATGGGGCCACACCCCCTGCCTGTCTAGACCAGTGATGGGGCCACACCCCCTGCTTGTCTAGATTCTCAGGATCCTCAGGGTCAAGAATCAAGTTCCAACACTGCAATTCGGAGCCCGCAGGAGAGAGAAACCTGAGGATCGGGGGAAAATCTCTCTCCTGACAGCAGGAGGCAGGGCTGGTTTCAGAGTAAAGGCAGTAGGTACGGTGCAACCAAGATGCAGCCCCCGAGGGGCTCAAAAGGAAACCAGTTTCAGGACTTTGGGGTGGCACAAAGCACCTCTGCCTTAGGAAGGAGAAGCCGAGATCTGGCACCAGAAGCAGCAGCAGGTCCAGAGACACGAAACCTAAGGGGCTGGTGGGGAGCCAGATCCTTCTGTGAACGAGAAAGTGTGGAAGGAGAACTCGAGAGGCCTCTCTTGGCTGGAGGTTTAAGAATACAGGGCACACACTAGGAGGCGACAGAGGAAAGTGAGGTAGAACGTGCAGAGCCGAGACAAGGAATCGGGGTGTTTTAGGGACGGCCTGAGACAGAAAGGTGGGGGAAGCAGGATGCCTGGGGTGGCCCAGGGGGTGAGGGTGCCCCACAGAATTAAGGCTGCCCCTGCACGTTTCTGTTTCTAGACAATGTGCACAGGCTAAGAAGAAGAAGATCTTTAAGAGGTAAGAATAAAGAAAAGTATGTTTGAATTTCCTTTGTGAGGCCATCTAGAAAAATGGAGAAAGGTGAGCTGCCATGTCCTGCCTTCTCTTCACTGACAGGCCGTCTAGAGCAGGGGTTCCTCCCGCCTCCCAGCCAGGAATTGGCACCCATCTGTCTGTGGCCTGTTAGGAATGGGGTGGGGTGGCATAGCAGACAAAACTGAGACCCTCTCTGCCTGCTTGCCCCCCCCCCCCGGTCCACAGAAAAACTATCTTCCACAGAATTGGTCCCTCATACCTAAAAGGTTGGGGACCGCTGATCTGGAGAGCTCCTGGTCTAGGGGCAGTCCCTCCAGGTGCCCCTGCTCTGGCAGCTCAGAGCTGTATGTCATGATATCCTAAATGGCCCTCACGTTGGCTGAGAGATTTTTTTACCATGCTGTCCTGAGGAAAAAACTTGTCTTTTCATCAGAAAGAAATCACTTAGCATAGCATGCTGGCCTATGATGCAATAGCTACCTAACCTGCTGCATTTAGAGCCTCCAAAGTTGAACTCTTTTAGGTCGCTATGAAACATGAACATACATATACATGCATACAACATACATAGGAGAGAAGATCGGGGTCGCACTGGAGACGTTAAGTTCCAAAAGGGAAGTGTTAGTGAGTTATTTTCTGTCAGGTGTATCTTGTGTAGTCCTTGCTAGTTCATTCAAAATGAAAATACCCTCAAGAAAGGGAGGCAGGCAGGAGGAAGCCTTGGCAAGAATGCTTATGACATTCTTCAGAAAGAATACCCAGAAGATGTCTTTCCTCTTTAAGGCTACTTCTTTTTGAGGCATGGATTACCACATAAGGAGATAAAAACGATTAGTAAAATAAATTATCCACTGGTGAAACGAAACCCAAATTGCTTGGTGAGGTTTCTTTGAGTCTGGGTTAGCAAAATCTTAGCGGTCATCTGTAGGCCCGGGATTTGAGTTTGAACAAAATTTGAGAAAAATATGATGAGACGATGCAAAATATGGCTTTCTAAAAGAAAACAAAAAGAAAAGGGGGCGAGAAAGAGAGCGGAAAACCTATGGATGAGTCAATGGACTGCACGAACTTGAAAGCAAATATGGTGTTGATTCATGCCGTGTATGTCTGGTCCAGGCTCCAACTCACTACCCTCTTCGAGAGCGGTTTCTGTTTGGAGACACTAGGGCTCGTGGGGGGCTGGGTGTGCACACTGCTGCTGAATTCGCTTTGTGCTGGACCTAGAATTGCAATGCTGGCCTGTGGTCACGAGGCACTGCGGGGCCGGAGGGACAAGGGTTGCTGGGCTCAGGGCGTGGCGGTGGCAAGGAGGGTCTGGGGCGCCATCCTGGCTGCGTGAGGGGCCGAGGCTACAGCTGAAGCTCGAGGCTGGGCCGGGGGAGGGGGGATGGTGGGGTGGGGTGGGGGGCCGGTACTTGGCACAGAGGGGGCTCCCCCATCGGGACTCGAGAGCGGGTTCTTTGCGTACCTTTCTTTGTCATCTTTACTAACGGAGGAGTCTCGTTTATCTACATCTCTATCTCTGTCATGAGCTGCAGCGGACGCGCTACGCTCCAGCTCCCCTGGCTTCAGCCAGGGCGGAGGGGTCGGGAACGACGGAGGCGTTCGGTGCAGCCGGTTCCAGGGCTCGTGAGGGCTGCTAAAGCTCTGCACACTGGGGCCATCCTTGTGGCCGAACACTGAGTTGGGTGCTGAAATGGTGAAGTGGAGAACAAAACGGTTTCAGAGAAATCATATAGTCCGCCATGATGAAGGTACTTACCAAAAAACTGTTAACAGCATTCAGAGTTAAAATGAATACATATTATTGGGAGCTGGAAAAGGAAAGGAGATTAACAGATTCATTAGAGGAACACATCCTACACTGGAGAGGTTAAGTAAGCTCACAGCTTTTCTTTTTCCTAACCAAAGGCAAAGGGGCGGGCAGGGGTGGAGAAGGGGGGCGATTAGAAAGGAAAGGGTCTCAGCATCACTGGCTCATGCCTGTCAGGCGCACACAGAGGTCCTGAGCATGCAGGAGGGTGGATGGACATGGATGTGACTTGGGTTAACAGCTCAGTTCAGAGTAGAATCTGCAGTTCTTTTCTGCCCACCACGACCCTGTTAATATAACACAACTGCTGTCCTGTTTAAAACCTCAGTGACCGAAACCAGCATCAGCAGAGGCCAGACGGGGTCCTGATCTAAATAGACACAGAGGGTCTCCAGGCTCCGAGGACCTGGAAGGGAGCTGCATCTTAAGTCTCCTGCAGTGGCAGGCAGGACGTGTGGACAGGACAAGCTGATACTCAGTGGCTAAAGGGTGTTTAGAACAGGAGGAATTGCAACTCCCTCCCTACTTTGGACAGAGTTCTTTTCTCTGTAAAATCTTTACTGAATTTGTTATAGGACTGTTTCTGCTTTATGTTTTGATGTTTGCGCCACCAGGTATAGACTCCACACCTCCCCTGCATTGGAAGGTGAAGTCTTAGCTGCTGGGTGGTGGAAAATTACAGTCTTCCTGGATGCTGCCCTCTCTGGACTGAACTTGGTATGGTTTCCTATTCTTCAGTGTGTTTTCTCACTCCCACTGAAGCAAGATGAAATTTAAAAGCTGTCTTCACGTCTCTCGGGTGGGTGGTGGTGTAGTCGCTATGTTGTGTCTCGTTGCCACCCTGTGGACTGTATCCCACCAGGTTCCTCTGTCCAGGGGATTCTCCAGGCAAGGATACTGGAGTGGGTTGCCAATCCCTTCTCCAGGGGATCTTTCCCACCTAGGGATCAAACCTGGGTCTCCTGCACTGCAGGCAGATTACTACTGAGCAACCAGGGAAGCCCACATCTAATGAGTGCTGTGTCTAAAATCTGGGTGGCTAGAGGTGGAATAGGATGAAATTATGAACTTTCACAAACTCTGTGGCATTCAACCGACTACCTTTCCTGACCTTCAGGAGCATATATCAACAGTGGGCTAGAGGTTGGTTTAGACCTACCTCCACTGACTGGGCTTGCTTTGGCAATGAAATAACGTAAATTTATTTCCCAAGAATGTGGTTTCCTTTCATCTAGAAAGGTCTCGAGCCATCGACAGATCAGAGGAGATAGTTTAAGGCAGATTGTAAAAAGTTAGAGGTACTCACTAACTGAAGGATTTCCCAGTCCCCCGAAGGCGTTGCCACCAACCGCTGCCAGGCCCGTGAACGTAGACGGCCGATTAAAAGGCTCTGCGGACGAGATCGGGAAGAAGGGCATGGTTGTGGGACCCTGCTGAGTGAGGCAGAGAAGATTCCTGGGAAGGCCGTGGGGGGCCCTTGCCACGTGTACACTCAGACCCGATCTGTCTCACTTCTCCCACCAGATTATCCAAAGGGTTTTTCATCCTTTTGGATGTGGGCACTGGGTTAGCAAAATATCTGTGGGGGCTATTTCCTGGAACTGTGCCGTGCCACATACATGTGGGATCCTAGTTCCCCGACCAGGGATCAAACCCATGCCCTCCTGCAAGGGAAGCTTGGAGTCTTAACCACGGGACCATCAGGGAAGTCCCCCCATCTCTCTCCTGCTGGGTGGGGAACATTACTCAAGCCACAGTGTGCTCACATGCCTCCCTGCCTGCCTCCCCTCTTCTCAGGACATGTGCTGTAAGCTCTGACAGAACAGAAGTTAAGATGGCAGCTTAAAATCTCCTAATGGAATGCTGAGGCCACACACATCCTACACCCTGTCATTGGGTATACCATTGCCCATATGTGCGGGTACACGTGTGAAAATACCAAATAAATGAGGCCACAAATAAAGGCCCTTTACTAGAAAGAGATATATGAAGTGGGCTGTGAAGTGATTAAAAAATAACGGATGGTGTCTCTACATAACATCAAGGTGTCGTCCTCTCCACCTCCAGGGGCGCCCTTACACGGCGAAGAGTTCACCGTCTTCTCCCGTCACTGGGGATAGGCTGCTGTACACGTGGATCCCCTGAGGCCCCAGGGCTTTGATCCTCTGCACCCTGAGTAACTCCACACAGAACCGCAGCTGCACACAGATCTCCTACTTGAAGAGCCTGGTGTAAGAGGTGCTGAACTCATAGAGATGGATGGCCTGGATTCAAACATCTCTGAGGTCATCTCCCTGTCCTGATGGTAAGTGACATATCTAAGACTATGGCCTGCTAGCCAGAAAGTGCAGCAGGAACGCAGTGAACACAGGTTTTCTGAGATACACACATCAATGCCCGTGAATGACGGACACAACTCACCGAGGTGGGCAGCAGGGTTAAGGAAGTTGCTGTGATGAGGGGGCGGCCCAAACGGGGTCCCAGTTGGGTGTGCAGCACCTGGTAAGTCAAACACAATGGAGTTACCTTTCAGAGGAAGCCCACTTCTCTGGTGCTGGCCAAAAGGTTCATTTGGATTTTTCCGTACACTCTTATTGGAAAACCTGAATGAACTTTTTGGCCAACCCAACAGAAAGCCACTGGCTCCTGGAGCACTTAGACCCGCGCAGGGAGTATGTGAAGTAAGAACACAGCTGAAGTCCACCTGGGCAACACTCGGGGAAAGACAAACGTGCTTGTCTGGAGGCGGAAAGGAATCCAACCCCTCTTCTCTTTCCTGGCTGGGCTGCCCACGACCAAAGAGAGATCTTCCTTTCCAAAGATGCCGGTGCACAGTACCGCAAACGTGGAGAAACACCGCCAGTGGGGCAGGGGGTGCTGCTGCCATGGAAGTTTGGAGAAACGCCGGGTTAAGCTCTTGACTGACAGACTAGGAGCCGTGACGATGTGCACTCAGTCTCTCCAGGGGCAGCATCTGGCCCCCGGCTCCCCTCTTCAGAGACACCTCTGAGAGACACTGTCTAATCTGGGCGCAGGAGTGGCCACCACAAAGCTGGACTCTGGGCTGCACTGCTCGGGCTTCTGCACACCCCCTTTTCCTGAGAACGTGTTGGCCATCACGGACCCGCATTGAAGGGGGTGCTAAAGCCGGGCCCTACGAAGCGCACTGTGAGTTGTGTCAGCTTCTGGGAGACGGAGGCCTCTAGGCGCTCAGTCTTCAGAGCCGGGGAAAGCTAGTTTCTCCACTTGCCCTGGACACTGATCACCCTACAGCCTCCTCTGACTCTCTACTTCGCCTGCCAAGGAACTCGGGTCTACCTTAGTGCTCTTTTTCTTTTTCCCTTTTCTCTCTGTTGTATCTGGCCTTGAT
Source organism: Antilocapra americana (assembly GCA_007570785.1). Classification (NCBI taxonomy): domain Eukaryota; kingdom Metazoa; phylum Chordata; class Mammalia; order Artiodactyla; family Antilocapridae; genus Antilocapra; species Antilocapra americana. The sequence continues at coordinate 2,530,662 of ML660781.1, forward strand.
CCTCTGTTGTTTACTCACTAAGTCATGTCCGACTGTTTGGGCCCCCATGCACTGGAGCCTGACTGGGCTCCTCTGCCCATGAAATTCTCCAGGCAGGAATAGTGGAGTGGGCTGTCATTTCCTCCTCCAGGGGATCTTCCTGACCCAGGGATCGAACCCATGTCTCCTGCACTGGCAGGTGGATTCTTCATCACTGAACCACATGGGAAGCCCCACGTACTTCCTCAGGAAGCCTCAAGGCCTTCTCTTGAAGGAAGAGAAAGATAGTGTGCACACGCGAATCGGAGAAGGATGACATCTCCAAAAGCGGAGGGCATCCACCTGGCGTGTGTGTCAATGTGCAGTTACAGAGGCAGGTTCTCTGGGAGGCAGGGCTGGCTCCAGACAGGAGGTAGGCCAAGGTCATCTGAAGAAGCCCCCTTCGTTTATCTCAGGCACTAGTGCCCAACAGCAAGATCGGAGTGGCTGAAGTTAGCAAGTGTGTCTGCTTTTACACTTTAACCAAACACCCATTTTGGGAAAACTTCAATATTGCTTACGCTAGAGAAGATTACCCTCCAGAATGGAAGTATAGACAGGGCTGGAATGGATTTACTAGTAACTATTCCAAGAATCCCTTGCATTTTGACTAAGTTCCTATAAGCAAGTATAAATTCCTTCAGGAACATAGATTAAGTGGAGGAGGGTTGACCCTTCAACACCCTATTAGTTTATGTTTTGGGTATTTCTTCCCCAGGATGGAAGGGCCCTGTGGGCCCAGGGTGTGGAGGAACGCACACAGCAGAGGAGAATGCAGAGCCACAGCATCTCAGCATCAGCAGGCCCCTGAAGAGTCCTCTGCTTAGCCCTCCATGGTGATGTATTCTCCACTCAGAAAGTGCAAGTATGACACCCACCCCCACACAGTGAACACAGCCCAGTGTGTCCACTAGCCCTTATCAGTGCTGTCGGCTAAATAACAATCTGGCTGCACACTGTGTAGGACAAGCTAACTAATGCTTTGAAGAAAATCAGAGCTTTGCTCAGCCCAGGGTCCCCAGGGGTGCCCCAGAGTTCCAGAATTATCAAAGCAAAAGAAGCCAATTTGTCTGCTGGGCTCAAATGGAAGCCAGGGAGAAACCTGTTTCTGTCCAAAAACTGGGCTTCATGTAGCCAAGTGCCTAGATGCCCTGGTAACCTAGCCTTTGAACCTATCCCTAGATAGAAGTGACAGAAACCTAAGACCTTAGCAAATTCCATCTGCCCTCAAGGGTGCAGTCCCCTTGCTCTGGGGACAAGGCCCCTTAGAGTGGGGGTCTCTTGCAGTATGTGGGTATTTCTTTCTTCCTGAACAGAAGAGCCTTGGGTCCACCAAAAATGAATCTGGATAAAAGCCTAGGAAGGCTGCAGGCAGGATGGATGTGAAACTTATTTGCTAAGGACTAGAAACAGGGAGCCGCTTGAATACGGGTGTCCAGAGAAAGGAATTCTATCCTTTCTCTGTAGGATAGTAGGTGATGGGGCCAACCATTAGAATGCACGCAGCATCGTCACTTACGAGCACGACCCAGGGGAGCCCTGGGCCAGGCACTGCTCTGAAGGTAGTTTTAGGCAAGACTTACTTTGATAGCAGTAGGATGGCTCTCATCCACCTATTACCCCTGATGGCCGCTGCCTTCGTCTGCATGTTCCTGGAGCAGGACTGGGCAGGGACCCACTCTGGCACACCTAAGAGGCACTTGGGGAGTGCACACTCTCAGAGGTTAGTACACGATTTCATGGGGGGTTTATATACTGTCTCCTAAACGTCCTACATCATTACAAGCAGCCAGGCAAGAGTGTTAAGTTCTATAGCAGAGAAAACCGGCCACCAACCAATTTACCCTCTCCGTCACAGACCACACCAGTGGCAGCTACCTTAGTTGCATCTGTTTATCCTCAGACCCTCACAGGCCATAACCAAGCATCGCAGTCTGAAGCCCCCGACTATTCTGTGGCCAGGGATAGTGGCATTGTTTCCTTCCGATTTACCCTTGCAAGCTCTCTTGATCTTTCTCAATAACATCCGACACGCTCGTGAGTGACAGTGGTTTAATACAGAAGCAAATAATAAGCCGAAGCAACATGAGTTCCTGAAGGGGGGGAGGTGGTCTTTTTCATGGAAGTGGGAGCATCCATGGAGAACAGCCCATCTCTGGAGAGGTGCTGTGATGCTACCTTGCAAGCGGGCATCAACTGCCGTTTTGAGGGGGGTGTCTGTGAACAGCGGCCCCGAATTCAGACATCACTCATCTAGCTACCTGAGAGCTGCCATTCCCAGCTCATCCCTGCCCCTCTGAACTTACCAGCGGCGGAGAACAAAGTTGAAGGCCGTGCCAGGTCGTGGGGGTGGTGGATGGCTCCAAAGAGGCTGGGGCCTGGAGGACGGCTCAGGAACTCGGGCTTCAGGCCAAAGTCCAGCTTGTGTGGATCTGACTGCATCTGCTTCTACAGCACCAAGGCAGGGTGCGGGAGGAAAGGAGGAACCCCGAGAGAAACAGCAGGGAGGAAAGATGTTAATGAGGAGCCCGACAGTCAACTCTGTGAACAGTGCATTTGGGCTTAGGGGCCCTAGTCAAGTTCAAGACATAGCAACCTACAAACTATGTAACCCTCAAATGCCAGAAAAGCAAGTCTGCCTGAGAGGGGCCTGCAGCTGGCAGCAGAAATGTCAGGGGGCCAAAAGCCACACTCGCCTCTGAGGTTACATGGTTTGAGGCTCAGACCCATATCCCAGCTCCTTGAACCACCACTGTCCCAAAGTAGTTTCTGATTTGCTGCAAAGGTTCATTTTAGCAAGTTTTTAAATGATAGTATTTTAAAGCTCATTTTATTGGGAATTCTGCATGAATAGTCTGCTGTGTAAATTAATTGTTTAATGACTCTTTGCTGTGCTCTAACAGATCAAAGTACATTAGTAGCTGAAAGTTATGAAGAAATATTTGCATGCCTACAAGCTAATTTCAAATGATCATTGTTACATTTTTCAAGAAACAAAGTAGGGATATTAATGTGACTAACAGGGACTTTGGGCACAGTAACCCCAATCACCCAGGGAAGAGATCAGGCCAGACCAGTGAACCTTCCAGAACCTCTCTTACTGTGAAGTCCTTGCCATCAACTGCAGTTACTCTATTTCCTCTTATCAGTATATCCACCCTCGAGCTCACCTTTCCCGGAGGCTGCAGAAACTGCTCCCAGTCTTTCTCCTGCTTCCTTCCCTGGCCTCACTCTGGAGCATGGGTCCAGGCTGCCCCCACCTTCATGATTCTCAATAGCCTTCTCCGTGTTGGCCTCACACCTCCCTGACCTGGGTCTGAGGCTCCCAGGCCTTCCCCACTTTCTGACCCTCACCCTTCCCATCTCAGACTCATCAGATGATGTCTGTCCTTTGCCCCACTCTGCCCAAACTCCATCAGGCTCTGCGATAAGTAAATCCCTGTCCCAGCACACAAAAACATCAACAGAGACATCTGATCTGGCTTGTGCGAGCATCAGAGACGAGAGGGTTTGCCATCCCCTGGCGGCTGAACCCTACTGTCCTGCAATCCCACTCAGCCGTCTTACCCACCCAGACTCCTCGAGCCAGGGGCAACACCCCAGGAGGCGGACAGCACATTCTCCATTTTTCCTGCACATACTACTGAACTCTGAGCAAGAAAACTCCAGACAGAATCCAGCCCTGAGCCTGCAGCAGCAAGAACCTGCAGGGGCTGGGCTTTTCCTAGAAGTAGTTGGTGAGTGGCTTGAAGAACAAGTAAAATGAACATCACAGAGAAGGGACCAGGCCATTTCTGCTCAAATTTACAAGGAATTCCCTCATGAAAGTCCCACCATCAAGCAACAGCCATTCCCTCCACCCCAAAGCTGCTAATCCACTATGAATCTATAAAAGTCTTCTGACTGCCTCCTTTAATTTGGTTGCCAAATTACTCAGTGCTAATACTGCATGGTACACAGCACAGTTCCATTAACCACAACTTAGGTCCATGAAGCAAAATGGAGCTTGGGGATTACAGAGAATGTGCTGGAAAAGGAAGATGAAGTTATCTCCTGTGCAAGAGGTCTTCCTAATTGAATTGGGATAATGAACGTTGGAGTCGCTGGGGACGTTCTTGGGGAAAGGAAGATGCTGAAGTGGTGCCTGTAACATCCTTCATCGCTTTTAACCAAAGGAGTTACAAGGAGGATGTGTTTTACCCACCGTTCCACTAACCACGTCATCCAGAACAAAAGTGAATTGAACTAAGCATCAAAATCTAGTTAGCTCTTCCAAGTACACGTATTTTTTTAAATGGTGCTAAACCACAAGCTTTCTAATTAAACTTCGTCTAACACTTAAGACTATCCCATCGGTGAGTTTTGTTCTCCTTGAGAAGGAGCAGGTATTTGGCACCAAAGCAAGATTTCTTTGCAACCTCATTCACTGAGGGTGACTGAGGGTGACTGTTTCATTTCTAACTATGCTGGGTTTTTAAAAATTAATTAACCATCAAAACAATCTTGAGATGACTAGCTCCCCCAACTTCTATTTTATTCTGATGATGGCCCCCCACATACTGTTGGGACTAAAAACTTCTTCATGAAAAAACAGCTTCCAACAGAAGGTTACTGGGATTACTTAGCTGGCACAGTTACCCAGACTGTAAACACCCAGACTACAATCTGGATCTGTCTGCTACTTTGGTGCCCAAGTTGTCCAGTGATGTCCTAGCTGGTCACCTGCAGAAGATCTGCATCTCTTTCCTGTATCATCATAAAACCCTGGTAAAGCATGGACTGCATTCATCTGTCTGATGAAAACATGAAGAAAAGCCCCCTGAGTTCAGGCAAGGTAGCTAGCTGGTCAGTGGTTCCAACCAGCACTGACTGCCCTGGACTTCTGGCACTGGTCATCAAGGGGACGAAGGAGAGGCTGGATGGGTCACTGCCAACCAGATACCACCTCTAGAAGCGGAAGTTCTAATACTGTTAATTGCTAATGGATGTACCATATATGCCTAAAGCAGTAACATCATATAGGGCATAAATTATCACTTTTCAAAGCCATAAAATGAATAACCATAAGGTCCTATTGTATAACACAGGGTACTATAGTCACTATCCTGTAAAAACCATGATGGAAAAGGGGAAAAAATGTTTTCTAAATGTTGGGGAGGGATTGGTGGGAAAAATATACCAACTCCTATGGAAAACTCATGTACACTTCCTCCTAGATCCTAAGTATTTCTCATACTAGTAATACTTAGTCACTCTAATTAGATTCCCCAAACCTTAATTTCAGGATTTAATCTGTATTTAAGCTCTTTGGATCAATAAGATGACAAAATCATTAAAAACAAAACAAGAAAACCATCAGGATATTATCAGTGTGCTTCTGTTTTGTTATTTTGCTGATGCTTTCCCTAACTAATAGTAAGATTTCTGAATAGCTTTTCCAAGAGACTTGATCCTGCCTGCCTGTGGGTGTTCAGGCTCTGTTTCAATGCTTCGTCAATTGGGAGATCACACACCCATAGCTCACTGCCCCGTTCAAGACTAGGAAGGCAGAACTGACCTTGACTTTCTGTTGGTGGTGGTAGATCTGCCAGGCAATGTGAACGTGCATTGCACACCACTTCCCTGGTTTCTGGAACAAAAAAGAGCAACGTGGTCAGAAGGAAGACTTTCAGGGGGGGGAAAAAAAACAACCCTTCCATTTCCCCAGAGCTGTCAGCAGATTTTGGCTGCGGAAGCTTTTTTTCCCCCATGAAACAAGAGGGCTTCGTCCCCTCCAAGAGCCTTCTCTCCACTGCAGCCTGGGACTCGGGCTGGAGGAAGCCCCCTGGGCGGGCAGCACCTCTCCTCCCATAGGAGCCCGAGCTGCGGCCATTCCTCAGGAAGCCAGCCTGAGCAGGACCCCGGTTACCAAGGAGAACGTGGCAAAGCCCGAACCCCACTTTGTCCCTCCTCTGTCTCTCTCTTTTTTGGCGCCAGCTGGCAGGCCTGGTGGAGCGAAGCCCTGCTGAATAAATGCGGCCAGGCTATATGACGCAGGCTGGCTGTTCAGAAGGGCTAATTAGTGAATGTCTGTGAACCAGTTTGAAAACGAGAGGGGACAGAACCTGTGTCACCTCCCCAACACTTTGGAAAAAAACAAAACAAAACACCAAAGCAGAACAAAGAAAGGCAACACACTTTCACTGAAGCCCAGCCCCACAAGTGCTTCACTAAGAGTCAACTGCCCATTCGTGTTGGGCAGCACTGTTCATCGCTAAGCGGAAAACAGAAGAGGAAGAGGTGAGAACTCAGACCTTTCCTCCTCTGGGCCTCTGCAGAGAGTGCCTGCCTGTCCCGCCCTCTGGGAGGACATCAACTCCTGTCTCTCAGACTAGTTCCTGCCTCGCTTTCTAAGCTGTCTCACAGACTCTCGCAGACTCACCTGAGTGGGCAGGACCACCCTGTCCCACTTCACTTGTATTCTTGCTACACAGTCCACCCACTGGCATCAGACGCAATGGACATGAGTCTGAGCAAACTCTGGGTGGTAGTGAAGAACAGGGAAGCCCAGCCTGCTGCAATCCATGAGGCTGCAGAGTCGGACATGACTGAGCGACTGAACAGTAGCCCACCCGTGAGCTCCGAACACATGCTCAGTAACCACAGGATGGATGAGAAGAAACACTGCCCCACTCCTGCCCCAGCAAAGAACAGATGCTTCTGGTTTCTATGTTAAGGTGCTGTTTCTGAATATTAAGTCACTTTCACTTGCTGAAATATATACCTAAATCCAAGTTTGAGCTTGGCTCTCTTGTAATGAAGTTATGGGTCATTTGAAATCGCCTAAGTGATGACACCATCCTTTTCCCCCTTTGGAGAGATCGAATTATCTGAATAGATGCACTAGAAAAGGGTGAAGTAGAGAAATCCACTATCCATCCCTCTTCATCTGCCATCCACCATCCTGCCCACAACCTCCCATGTACCCCAGAGAAGCCAGCATTCATCCAGAGGTTATCTGCTGGCCAGGCTCCAGACCTCTCAGAACAAACCAGGGCTCCTAGTGGCCCTTTTCTGCTCCAGAGAAAAAAGTCGAATGGCTGTGACAAGTCAACATCCGTTGGTGCAGAAAGAGGCAGCCAGCAGCCAGAATAAAGAGACCTGGGTATGTATTTTCTAGGCGCCAGAGAAACAGGAGACCTTAGAGGAACCCTAGTTTCAGCCTGCCTCTAGCCTTCCCCTTACGTCTCCATGTGTCAAACCTTTTGCCGTAACTAACAAAAGCATCTGAGTCGGATTTTACCAGTTGGCTTTACCTTGAGGGCCGGGCTTCCTCCAAGACACAGAGCAAAAACCGTGACGGCCATTTTCAGTCACACTCTCTGAAAAACCCAACCACTGTCTTTTCAACCTTTTCCTCCAGCGTTTCCATGGCGAGTTTCCTTGTAATGGATTTGTATTTTTAACCCTCGGGGAGTCAAACAGGGGTTGCAAAACAGTTCTAGAAGAAGCTTTCTTACCCTTAACATAGGTCTGAAAGGATCTGTCAACTGTGAAGAGAAAATGACAACTTGGTTACATGCCTGTCACTCAAACAATTGCTCTAATTAACAAATTTGTAGTGCTTCATTAGGAGGGGAAATTAAAATGTTAGAATTTTACTTTTAAATGAAGCCCTTTTAGAGAATAATTAACCCATTTTCACACTATCAAAAGTGCCAAGCGTCCCCTCCCCCACCTCACAAGCCTTGGTACATCTACGTTGACGAGCCCCCAGACAAGTTTAATCAATAGTGATTTGCCCTCCGGCAAAATGATTTGCTCACATTACACATCTGAGGAGTTTCACTGTCTTCAGCAGCCCTTCCCAACCTCAGCAAAGCATCTAAGGGAGACGGCCTTCGGACCACAGATGGATACTAATAATAACTGGGGAGAAGTGTCCTTTCCAGACTATATAGTAGAAATACACTATCTTTAATAACTGTCATTGGAGGTATTAGCCATTTTAAAGAAGTTCACAATACAGATGATCTTATTTGCAAAGCAGAAAGAGAGACAAAGAAACAGAACAAGTGTATGGATACCAAATGGAGAAGGGGGGGCAGGAGGAAGTGGGAGCCTGGGACTCGCATGTGCACACTACTGAGGCCGTGTATAATAGAGCTCCCCGGGGAAGGGAAGGGCCACCCACTCCAGTAGCTCTGCCTGGAGAACTCCACGGACAGAGGCGCCTGGCAGCCTGCAGCTGACGGGGTCGCAGAGAGTCAGACATAACTAACACCTTCAATGAAATAAAATGGATATCCAACACTTTAATAAAAGCAACTAACACTTTCAAGGAAATAAAATAGGTAACTAATGAGGACACACTATGTCGAGCACAAGTAACTCTACTTAATATACTGAGGTGGTGACTTGAATGGGAAAAGTCCAAAAGGGGGGGAATATATACATATAAAACATATTTATGAAGCTGACTCATCTTGCTATACAGTAGAGGCTAACAGAGCATTGTAAAAGAACTTTACAAATTATATACTCCAATAAAAATTAATTAAATAAAAGGAAGTTAATTACACAAAAGTTCATACAAATACACAGTTGAGTCATTTTAGGTATGCACCTAACTCTGGTCATCAGTTTCAGATAACCTTTGCCCTTCCCTGGGGACAAAGACAATATTGTGAAAGGTACTTTTTTTTTTTCCGCACATTTACTGTGAAGATCAATAACAATCAATGAGACAAGATTATATCTGCTGTGTAACTTCAGATTCTTTCTGAGTTGGTCTGTGTTATGAATAAATAACACAACCAAAGTGTAATGGATATTTTATTTAGCTCCAGAGCACAAAAGGTTCCTTCTCACATTAGAAGCAGAATGGCCAGAAGAGCTGTGTGGTGTGGTGAGCTCCAGAAAGAAAAAGGGCTTGGTGCTTTTCCATTCAAAATGTTTTATGGCTTGTGTGTGAGAGATTGAGATGGAGATGGAGACAGAGCGGGCTCGTTGGGGGGAAACTCCACCAGCCCAGCGGCGGGCTCCATGTCAGTGACCGTCCCAACCTGGGCTTAGACTGTTAGCCATCCTCTCTCCCCCACATGCAGGAGACACTCTATTTTCTAAGAGTAACTAGCGTTGTGTTCAGTTTTAGTCACTCAGTTGTGTTCAACTCTTTGTGACCCTATGGCCTGTATGCAGCTGGCCAGGCTCCTCTGTCCGTGGAGTTCTCAGGCAAGAATACTGCAGTGGGTAGCCATTCTCTTCTCCAGGGAATCTTTCCAACCCAGGGATCAAATCTGGGCCGCCTGCACTGCAAGCAGATTCTTTACCATCTTAGTCACCAGGGAAGCCCCTCAACTAGCATCTTCTTCCACAAAATAGGAGGAAGAGCAAAGGCAACAGGCACTCAGCTGGGCTGCCTGTTCTGGGGCCACGAGGTGCTGTTTGTTACCGCCTGACCTTGCACTTACCCTCGGGTCCTTTTGGAGAAGAGTGTGTGGGACCGTCCCAGGTCGGGTGGCAACATCGATCGGGTTGGACGTCTACAAAGGAATGAGACCACAGCTTAGGAAGCATATGACACGCGACATGAAACCAAGGTCTGCCTTTCATTGTAAAGGACCGAGTTCAAGTGTCCTCTTTTCATTTGCTTCATTCTGGAATACAAGTGGACGGACCCATTTTCCTCAGAGACCCCAGATGCTCTTCATGAGGAACTCCCCCCGCGACTCCCCATTTGCCCAGGAGACCTGACCAAAGCCTGCCCTGTCCCAGCGATGACATCTCCGGGCAGGGACAGGAGAGACGGGAGCCCGGCCCTGAAATCCATCTTCTTCTGTGTCCTTCACAAGCCCATCACTGTGGGTTTTCTGCTTTATGACCACACAGTCCAAGAAAGGCTTAAGTGAACATCAGGCTAACCTGCGGGCCCAGGTGCTTCTCATCAGAATAACTGAGTGTGCTTCACAGACATCAGGCTACCTCTCTGCATTTTAACTGGCAGATGATAGCAAGGAATTATATCCAGTAATTACTCATTAGCAGTGGTGGGAATGGGACAAGGGAACCTAATTTGGGGACCACACAGACCTGCTGTTATGTGATTTCTAGAGTAATTCTGCGCCATCTTTCCCATTCCCAACACCATTCTTAAAGAGCATTAATGATAACAACCTTATCTATAGGCTTTTGTCCTCTGAATGAGCAACAACAAAAAGCCCATCACAGGCACAAGGCACTACTTTCTAGTGGGTAAAGGATTTAGAATATTTTTCACCAGGTATTTTATTTAAGAAATCACAACTTCTATGAATCCCTTCACACCAGGAAGTTAACTCGTGTGGAAATAAAGAGCCCTCAGTTTAGGCACCAAGCTCGCCTACCAGGAGAAGGGGGAAAAAAATGGGAGAAAGAAAAGCAGTCAGCTGCTGTAGGGCTAAACAATTAAGCTAGAGTTGTTAACAGCCTGATTTGCATACATATGAAGAACTCTGCTAATGAACTGCAATCTACATATTCAATCAGTAAGATGGCCTGGAAAGGCCTATTTCAACACCAGGAGAGACACTTTCTTGCCCAGATGTAGTTTTCTGTGTGATTGGATAATTGTGAGTGAGGGAAATCAAGTAATTTATGAACTGACCTACCAGTCTGGTTGGGGATGCACGAGAGACTTCCTGCAACCTAGAGGGGACTCACCAGGCCCTGAGAGAGTAGTAAAGAGATGATGGGGGAAGGAGTTTAAAAATCACCATCACTTTATCCCCAGATGGGAGGTGTTGCGCATGGCCATCCTCAAGCCGCGCCAAGGTCTGACCTGGCACAGAAGCTGCAATTCTGTGTAGGTCTATGGCGTTTTGAAGGTGCAGCCATTCTCACCCCTAATGGTTTTTTTTTTTTCTTTTCTAATTTTAGGGCAGTATGCCTTTGTTAGTGTAATATGCACTCATCTTGGGAGAGACTGGCTCCAAATTTGTGTTTTATCTTTGAAATGAGACAGAAGGAAAACTGAAATCACACAGCAAAAATTCCTACTTTACAGTCTGAGAATGGCTACTAAGAAATACGCTTCTGAAAATCAAGTAACGGCTGTGATAGATGTAAAGTCACAAAAAGGAAGATTATTCTGAGAACTAACACCTTAGTTTTGGCCCTCGGAGATCACTCTAGACCGAGTGGAGGGGAGTATCACTGGCTAGGTAGAAAAGAATTCTGTTATTATAAAGGGTGAAAGTCTAAGTCGCTCAGTCGTGTCCAACTCTTTGGGACACTATGGACTGCAGCCCACCAGGCTCCTCTGTCCATGGGATTCTCTAGGCAAGAGTACTGGAGTGGGTGGCCATGCCCTCCTCCAGAGGATCTTCCCAAGCCAGGGATGGATCTCCCACACTGCAGGCAGATTCTTTACCATCTGAGCCACCAAGGGAAGCCCCTCTAAAGGGCAAAAGGTTAATTTATCTCACGCTAGAACGGTGGTCTGGGCTTTGGGAAGTGTGACCCTGGCAGCGGGCTCGGAAGCGTCAGAGAAGGCAGAAAGGGAGGGAAAAAATAAGAAGGCACTGCCCTCCACCTGGAAGTGGACTCTTTCTGCAGACAGAGGAGAGGGGACTGAGGAACGAAATGAAGGAGAATGAACACAGGGAAAAAGATACAATTTCAGTTTGCCTTTTCCCTTCCTTCTATCCCAATCAACAAGGCTCAGCTTTGCATCTTTGCTAATCATGGGTAACTTGGTGCACATACAGCTGATATTTCATATAATTCCTGATCAGAAGCTTATGTCCACAGTTTTGGTGAAAAAAAACAAAAAATACATTATATCTATTTCTCTGTCTCTATATCTAGTGTTGTTTTGTTTTTCCTTTTTACAGAGCACATAGCTCAACTGAGATGACAGGTTAAAAATTAAATTCTGACTGACGTTTACAACTAGATGGACTAGGAGAAAATAGTCACACTCTAATCTCAGTGGTTCATTTGGGTGGAAAACTGAGTCACTGGCAGGTGAGAGGATGGCAAACGACCCGCCCTCCTTAGCCCAAGGCTCCACTTACAAGTTCGAAGGTGTTGTTTTCGCTGTGAGGTTTCTTACCTTCGGCTGAAAAGCTCCTTGCAGTGACCCAAAAGGGCCGGTGGGTGGAATCATAGGGGGGATGCCCGATACAGCAGGAGGATAAGAATGGAAGAGCTATGGCCAAAGATGGAGGGGGGGAGAGAAAAGATTTTAGTAGGAGGCAAATGATACATTCACATTCCCTTCCCACAGAAAGACGTCCACATTAGCAAGCCAAGTCATCTCAGTTTGATGCCATTAGTCATAAGAAGCCACAATGAAATGATCACACAGATGTGCCATGAATACTTAACTTAAAAAGTTAAAAGTAGTTCAGAATCAATCAGCCAGCAGCAAATGATGTCCCAGATGAGGCCATCATTAGAAAGGGAGCTTTTCTAATTATTAATTGTTAAATCGGATAGAAGTCCTAAATGGTTGGAGATTTTAATGCATATCAAAAACAGGAGGGGGTGCTGAGCCAAATAAGATGCCCAGAAAATTACAAGTTAATTAGAAAAAAGGAAAAAGGGGGGGAAAAGGAAGACAAAAAGAAGCGAGTCTTTATGGATTCCAAGATTTCACATCATTAAAGCTCAATTAGTACTTTTAGATTTTTAATAGTTTTGAGGAAATGGGAAAATATGCACAGTCCTTGCTTCATTAGGTTGCTCTGGTAAGTGGCAGTTCCAAGGACAATTTAAATTGTCTAAAATGATGACAAATATTTGTGGAAGGGGAAAATAAAATGACTCAGAGCACACTTTGAACGGAGCCCCCGTTCTTCTGTAAGACGGACACAAGCTCACCAGAGGCTATTCAGGACAAGCCCTGGACATGTCAGTCTGACCACTCAGTGGAGGGAGGAGGAGGGTTCTGAATTCAAAATACGAATTTTCTTGAATTAACAGTTTACAGAGGACACAATGGAGGAAGGAAATACACAGAAGACAATGCAGACACATCTTTTCCTCCACCTAAAAATATATTGTTTCTGGAGAATCTATCGCTCCCGTTCCATTTACTTTGAAACACTCACCATAGAAATATATTTTAGTGATGCCCCGCCCTTACGGTTGCATAGTATGTCAAAAATACAAGCATAATTCAAGCTTTCCCTAATGATGTATTTATGTGAGCTATTTCTAAGCAATGGCTGAAATCCACTGGTAATTTCACAATCCGGTCTGTTTTCAAAGCACGTACTTTTTCCGTTGGTCTTTATTTCATTTTGCTCCCCTCAATGATGCAGCAAGGTTTTTTCAGACTAATTGATATTGAACTAAATCCACTTAAACAGTGATTGCAAACCAAGTGCCCTCATTTAAAACTACTTTTAAGTCTAAAATTGTGTTTTAGATACTTGAGTGTATTGTATCTTAACTCCCCTTTGTAACATCCTGATCTCCAAAGCAGGGGAGACTAAGCACTTCATATATTATCCACTATAATTAATATGAAATAACTGTCTCCCAGTACACTGTGTGAAGCAGAGTAATTAAATACATCACACTAAAACACTCAAATTTCTATTACCCTGCCTCCAAGTGTGTATTTTTCCTTTAATGTTTTCAATTTAAAAATTGGATCTTCTCACCATTTTCCTTTCCTGACCCTCTTTGAACAGAGCATTCCATCCCTTGAGTAAAAATCTGAAGTACTTAAATAACAGGAAACTTCCAAAAAAGTCAGGCCTATACGTTTATTCTTCATCTTACATCTAGGACTCTCTATGGAATATATTTATGCCAAGACACTGCATGGTGTCCAAGGAAGTAAACTGAGCTACCAGCAGAGCAGCTAAACTTTCTCTGAAGATGATTTTGTTAGCTGGTCCTTAATTTAATTTAGCAAATACAGACAAAGGGCAGAAATCTGGTTGTTATTATTAACGGTGGTACCATTCATGAAATAGATGCAAAGGGAAAACCTGTGGCTCTACTGGATTTTGCATGTGCAGTATTTGCATTTTACAAAAATGCTTTTATGTCGTAATTCTGAGCAGAGCACTGTCAAACCTTGGGGAGCCCAGGCACTTAGATACCCTTTCCTCATCGCGTTCTATAGACTCCCCTTGAGCCGTTTCTGAATGTCTCTCCATAACCAATTCTCAGGTGATTTCTAATACTGTCTAGCCTGGACTTCTCGGCTAATTCATCAGTTTAGGACTAACACAGAGTCTGATGATCTGGTTCAAAGTATGAATGAATTCACAGGGTTGGCTGACCTATTAAGTGGTCCTCCATTTGAACCATAAGGTAACACTATCCAAAAATGAGAACAAAAATAGTTTAAGACGGTGAATTGACATGGTTATGAGCAATTAAATGTCTTTCTTTCCAGTTTCATTCAAAAAAGTATATAAACCAACCATTGAGCAAAGAAACTTGCAAAACTTCAGGTAAAAATGATGCAGTATACACTCCATAATCAAAATATCATGGTAAGATATTCAGTTACTGTTATAAAAGAAGCCCTTATAAGTAACTGAACATATAACTCGAGTTGGCACCAATTTAGGTTCCAGAACATTCTCTTAAAATTGCATGAAACAACTTTTATTAAAGAACAAAGAATGAGTTTAAAGAGAAGAAAAATCATGCATGTAAGACCTTCTTTCATTTAAATGATATTTTTAATGAGTTAGCACGAGTTCAGGAAAATAATTCCAGTCACGTGGAAGAGGGATCAATGGTCTACAAGAGATGAAAATCTGGTTTTTTAAGTCATGAGTCAAAAAAATACGGTACTTTCTTTGGAAGACATAATTCAAGATGAACTCCAGGAACTCTGTGTGTTGATAACATCTCTACTGAGGACTGAAATCTGTGATTTCAGAGGCTCCTAAAACTCTTAACACCTCCAACAAAGCAGATGCCCCACTTGGCAGGACTTTTTAGTCTTAGGAGTGGCTCATGACCTTTTGATTCAGAAGATGATACTGCATCTTTACCGAAAGCAAACGTCACAAAAGCAAGCATCCAAAGTGACGAGGAGCAATGGGGGTTCTTGCAAAGATGGTTAAGGAAGGCTATGGGTCACTGACTGACCGGTGGTGAGAGCATGGAAATGGAAAAGCGGTAACATCGAAGGGGTAGTATGGTAACTCACACTGTGCCGGTAGAAGGGGTCAACTTTTGTAGGGTATTTGTCAAACTGCAAAGGGATCAAAGCAAAAGCTAGTTACTTAGAGAAACTACATTTCCGTTCACTGCTTCAGTGGAGGCGGCCCCAAGGAAGCCTCTCAGCTGTCGGGCAGGCATCAGACTCCGTGACCTCAGCGTATAGGAAACCACTGAGAACTCCTGAGTCTCTCTGACCAGAAATCAACAGGAATGGAAAGTCAAAGTGAAAACCCATTGAGAGCATTTTAGGTTGTGACCACCCTAGAGCAGCTTTCTTTCTAGGCTTTATTTAGAGACGGGCAGGAACCAAGCATCTGAACGAGAGAGAGGAGGCAGTTGTTCAGATAAATCAGCGAGAAGTGAGCACTGGGTCTGACTTATCCAGAGAATTCCCTCTGTCTTCACCTTCACTTTGGCAGAACGGTACCTTCAACTGTTTTTATATCACCCCCTAGCGGGGGACAGGGAGGCCTGGTGTGCTGCAGTCCCTGGGTTGCAAGGTGTCAGACACGATTCAGCAACTCAACAGTTACCGACCCCCCCACCCCAGTACAAAGCAATTTGGGCTTGATCTTAGGACCTTTCGAATCAAGCAGGAAAGAGTATATACCATGATTTCTTCTAAATAATGTCCTCCTCCTGTGCTGTAACTCCCATCAGTTAGATTTAACTTCTTTGTGAAATGGCTCACTCAGACTGATATAAGCTCCTTCCCCAGATAAACAGGTCCTTAAAAATATAACTGTGGAAAAGTTGAGTTCATCCAAAAAAAACAGATGCAGGATTTATCCGAGGAAAAACTTTTGGTCCTAAGGCCTCACCACTAACATTCTCCTAAGTAAGGTTTATAAAATAAACTTTGAAATATGTATTTAAAAAAAACCTAAGTTGAACAAAAGGCAGGAGAGGGGAGGGAAGAGAGGATGCAAAGTTCAGTGAATCACGGAATTCAAATCCTCACAATGCCTGTACTGACTGCCTTCAATCAAGTATTTCCTGAAATATTAAAAAATAAGTAAAACTCTAGTCGTCACTGTTTGGACACACATTCATCTCAGACTACTTAGCATCATAGTGTGGTGCTGTTCCTTACAGCTCCCAAGTTAAAAATCAGCCCTAACCGGCTCCCACTCCACTCCTGGCACGTTAGTCCCAAGCCAAGGTCAAGACCATGTCACTTCCTGCCTCACTGCCAGCGGTGCCTCTTACCAGGCTGAGTTTGGACCGCTTGCTGACAGAGCACAACAGCAGGCAGGGGGCGCTATCTCATGAGATGCGAGAAGTACACCACTTCCCACAAAGAGGCTTTAGAAAACCATCCGAGAGGGAGTGGATAGGGGAACCCAGGGCCGTCCAAGTCTCCCACTGGCCCTCTCCCTTTCAGACTTCCCAGGATTCTATGAGAGTTTATTTGCTAAGGCAAAACACGGGCAGATACATTTTTAGATCTGGTGGTAATTCCCCAAGATGTCCAAAAAACCCAAAATCACCCTTAAGAAGTTAACTACCGACACGACGTGACCGCCTTGGGGAGCATCTGGAATATGATCCAGCCATAGCGCTCAGAATAACGGGTCAGAAAGAGCTCCGACTTGAGGCCTTGGGTCAGCGCCGCCTGGAGCAGGGCGTGCCCCTCCTGTTCAGCAGAGACAGGCCAGGCCCGGGAGCCCCCGGCCAGCCTGCTGTGCCCGCGCGGCCCCGCCCCGTCGCGCCCCGCCCGCCCCGCCCTCCTCCCGCCCCGAGGCACGCACCATGGGTGGCGCTGGAGTGGGCATGATGGCGGCGGGCGGGAGCGCGTGCGGGAAGGGCGTGAAGGTGTGCTGGTGCGTGTGCTGGTGCGTGTGCTGGTGCTGGTGCTGGTGCTGGTGGAACTCGGTCCGCAGGTAGGGCGGCGGGCCCAGCGAGGCCCCGCGGTCGGCGCTCTGGGACGCCAGGAAACGAGTGTTCAGTTCCTGCCGCAAGATGTCTTGCTCTGGAAAAGAGGAGGAGGCAGACGGTGACGCCTTTCGCGGGCTGCTCATTTCCCCCAGAGCGGGACGTCCGAGGAGCTCACTACACAGGGCTCCAGGCCGGGACACGGGGGCCAGGTCTCTGTGGGAAGGGACCGCCAGCCAGCCAGCGGCCGCCAAGGCCCAGTCAACAGCCTAACGCTGCTCTCTGGCCAGGCTTTTGGGGGCGAGGGGTCCACTGGAGCCGTGCGCATCCAGAGTCCAGACTGAATGGCCAGAGGCCATGTTCCAGTTCCCCTCGGGGCTGAGGGACCCAGGGCATGGCGCATCACCGTCTGTGCCTGTCTGCCCATCTGTTGAACGAGGCCAACACATTGCCTGTGCTGCGGGTTTGTTTTGAGGGTTAAAGAAATGAATCTTTCTAAGTGCTGAAAAGTACATAAAGCAGAGCCCTCATGCCCTCTTCCGCGGGGAAACCTCTGCTCTACAGCTCTCTGTACTGGTGGCAAAGCTTGGCCTCAGTGGATCCAAAGTTGGGACACTTGGTTTGATTAATACAGGTGAGGGGCAAAGAATCCAATACTTAACACCCTAAGTGTCCTTAAAAACCTGGGATATGTTGCCTCAAAAAGTGCATTTTCCCCACCCAAGGTAGAAGGCCTCATTTAATTGTTAGCCTCTCAGTCGTTTCCAGCTCTTTGTGACCCTGCCAGGTTCCTCTGTCTGTGGGATTCTCCAGGCAAGAATACTGGAGTGAGTTGCCATTCTCGTCTTCAGGGGATCTTCCCCACCCAGGGACTGAACTCAAGTCTCCCACATTGCAGGCAGATTCTTTACCTGCCCAGCCACCAGGGAAGCCCTTGTTTGACTAAAACAAATCCCTTAAGCCATGATGTGACTTAAGATCTGGGCCTGAAACAGACACGGGGCGTGGAGAGCTTTTGTCATGCCCACAGGGCCCAGACGACCTGTGCTTTACTACTCAGTGGGTAGACCTGGTCAGAAAAGCCTCATGACTACGAAGTTCTCTCCAGCAGAATCCCCTGGATCCTGACAGGTTGGGATGGGGGCTGTTGGTACATTTTCTGCAGATTCTCAGCCCACAGGGGATTGGAGGAAGAAGACATACTATAATGCGGACCATGGTGAGAGGCTCAAACCTAATCATCAGGGACAACACAGACAGCGGGTGAGGGCTCGGGAAGGGAGAGCGGGAGCACAGAGGAGCCAGGCCAGCTCCTCCCTCTTACCTGAGTAAGTGCTCCCGGCCGGGTGTCCGGGCACCTGCAGACTCCCAGATGTCAGAGGTGGTGGAGGAGGCAAAGCAGTGGGAGGGGCAAACATATTGGGGTGATGTGAGTGTGCGGGGGGCTGGAGGGTGGGCGTGAAGCTGTGCAGGGGGCTGTGGTTGGGCAGTGACAGGGGGAATGGGGAGGCCGAGGGGTGGTGGGAGATGTGAGGGGGGGCGGGCTGAGTCTTCGCTGGAGTGCTGCTTCTGCTACTGCTGTTGAAACACCAAAAAAAGGGAAAGAAAGAAGAAAGGGAAAAAAGGGATCAGTAATCAACTTTCTTAGAAACAAAACAGAGCCAAAGAGAGCCATTCAACGCTTTTCCTCTCGCTCCTTCGTCTTCGCGAGTCCCCGCCCTGTGCACACAGAGCCTCTGCTGACATCGCAGTTCCTCTAAACCAGCCCCACAGCTGTGGACACAGTGAGCAGCAGCTGCTGCTCCAAGCTGCCCCCCATCGCCCTGTCCGGAGCGCTGCCCCTCATACCCTGTGCCAGCCACTCTTCCTACAGGGGCCACGTCAATGGAAACGAACAAGCTGGTGACCTGGGCTCGCCAGGTCTGTCTGCTCCGTCTTCTGTGAAGAAGCACAGGGAAGGGGGAACCAGGGAGCTCGGGCGCCCCATCACCTCCACGGACTGGAGGCCACAAAAGATGGGCCTGGCCCTGTGAAGGCAGCTTCCTTCCACAGTCACAGACAGGCAGGAGCAGGGCCCTCAACCCCAGTCACCAGTGTTACAAGGAAAACACTAGCCAAGCCATGAAGTATGCACACTCAGAATGACAGCCCCCGGGACGAGCAGGGGCGGGCCACACAGGGCCCTGAACCTGGGTCTCCGCCTCCCTTTTCTTAGCGGGGCTCCTTGTGCTGCTTGTCAACCTTTGCTCCATAATTTGGCAAAGACATGACGCAAGAGGCCTGGCTCCCTGTGGAGGAACACCTCTCTTTCCCTAAACCCAGCATCTTTCTCCTTGTATCTCTGTGACCCACCTGGAGGAAGTCACCACCGAAACTCCTCGAACCAGATCACTCCTTGGTCCCCATGTTCCTGCCCTGCCAGGAGTTGCAGGGAGATGTGACAGGGAGGCAAACGGCTTCCTAAGACTCCCTGAACATTCGGGGAATCCCCCTGGTTTCCCTTCCCAGCCTCCAACCCGGGAGCCAGTGGTGGGCCCCAGGCACAGCGCCCTGGACTCTCCTTTCCTTGAACCTTCTCCCTGCAGTCACTCTCGGGAGCCTCCGAGATATTTGAGGTCTCCACCATGTCCTCACCACCCGACGCATCCTCAACCGAATCCCACCTCATCTTCTCCCCAGACACCCTGCGTCCCTGCACCTCGGGCCCCTTCCCTGTCTTCCGTCCCTGTCTGCCAGAGAACACGGTGACAGAGATTCCAACGGGGACCACGGTCCCCATGGGAGCCCTCACACCCACCGCCACAGGCCCGTCCCACCGAAGATGACCGACGCCGGGGGGCGGCTCACCTGAGGCTGTTGAGGCTCAGGCTGCTGCTGTTGTAGGCGGACAGCGGCTGGGGGAGGCTCTGGGCGGAGGGGTGGGCCTGCGCGGGCGGGAGGGCCTGGGGCGGCAGCGGCCCCGGGGACTGTGGCCGGGGTGGCCGGGGCGCCTGCGGCGGCGCGGGATGCAGCGGGGCCTCCGGGGGCGCAGGCGGCGGCTGGGCGCCGGGGCGCGGGGGCGGCGGGGGCTCGGCGCGCGGCCCCGACGCGGGGTCCGGAGACGGCGCTCGGGGCGGGGGCTCCGCCTGGGGCTGGGGCTGCGGCGGCGGGACCTGAGGGCGCGCGTCCTTCAGCACCACCGGCTCGAAGAGGGGCTCTTTGCCGCAGTCCTGGCTCTTCTCCTGGCTCCGCTCTAGGCCCGATACCTTGGGGACAATGGGCCCCGCATCGTGGCTGTCGTGGTGGGGTAGCGCGCCAACGCCGAGCTCCGGATCTGTGCGGGGGAGCGGAGAGAAGAGCGAGGCAGACGGTGAGTGAGCGAAGCTGACCCCGGGCTGGGTCACCTGTGCCCAACGACACGATCGGTCAGGTCCCAGAAAGGTTCACCAGCCAGATAAGGCTGCCTTCCAGAAAGTGGTTGAGGCCATCAGAGTCTGCAAATAAAGGTTTCCCTTAATCTTGACAAAGCAAGATTATGCAGTGAAATTCACAAACAGTAGACAACAAATCGATTCACCCCTTTTAAAACAAATACAGTTCTTTAAAAAAAATTATTTGACTGTGTTGGGTCTTAGTTGCTGCCCCTACAATCTTTACTTGTGGTATGTGGGATCTAGTTCCCTGACCAGGGATCGAATCTGGGGACCCCTGCATAGGGAGCTCGGGCTCTTAGCCACTGGGCCACCAGGGAAGTCCCCAAACACAGTTCTTGTCTATAGGAGAAGTGTTTTCAGTAGCACAGGAAGCAAACGTTATTTAGCCCCACAGATGTTTCTTCTCCGCCTTGCCTCCTCTCCCCTTCGCATTCTGACTGATGAAGCACGCTTGACATTTGGAGACATTTCCGCTGAGCTACCGCTAAATGTCTGGTCAAAGGTCAGGCCTCCTACGGCTCACTGAGGATCCAACCCTTTGAGATCCAAGGAGCAAGCATGAATTTAGACCAACTGACCATCAACTGCATAGGCTTAAGTTTTTAAAGAATTCCCTCTGGACCACAGGAGGGGTCCTTACCTTGAGACCAAGTGGGATGGGAAATGTAAGTAAAATTCTACAGTAACTAATGGCACCTAGACAACAGATGCTCTTGTATGAACTTAAATGACCTACTTCCTCCAAAGGTCAAAAGACCCATGCCACATCTAGGATACAGGTACCCCGATGACCCCGTAAGTCAAACTCCGTACAATTCTCTAACAGAATAATGAGGGACAGATATGGCATTGCATACGAAGAGGTGGCTCTATGGTAAAGAATTCACCTGCCAACGCAGGAAGTGCAGGTTGGATCCCTGGGGTGGGAAGATTTCCCCTGGAGGAGGGCATGGCAACCCACTCCAATATTCTTCCCTGGAAAATCCCATGGCTAGACGAGCCTGATGGGCTGCAGTCCATAGGGTTGCAGAGAGTTGACCAGGACTGATCATGCACATCTTGGGGGTGGAGGATTATCTTCCCCACATTTTTGCACTAAAGAAAAAAAAAAAATTCCATCCTTTCCTGTTATTACAAAGCTTAAAAACAGGAAGATAATAGATCACAATATTCTCTAAAATGAGGTTGTATTTCAGGTACTCCTAAATGAATTACTTTGGGCATGACCTTTCTCATCTCATCTTCCTGTTATCAAGTGTGAAACATACATGGTAGTCCCACTGGGCCTATTAATGTCTGTTGATGCTGGATTGGGTGTATACACTTGTCATGTTCTCTTCCATGAAATTTGCATCAAAGCAATCCATTATTTTCAGTGTTCTTTTGGTAAAACAGATCAAACTTGTAACATGCACAAAAGCAGAAACAAACCGTCGGTTTATAAACAAACCACGTGGTTAGCTATTATGAACTCAGCTATCCTCAAGTCCCGCAGACCAGTGTGGAACAATTACACTAACAGGATGCTAAGAAAGACCCCTCTTCACGTAATTGAGGCGTGAAAGGATAAAGCGTCATGGATCTGGCGAAAAGGAACTCTTGACTTCCGACATCCTACGCACAGACATTTCTTTCCAGTGCTGTCTTCAGAACTTTCCTAGGCAAATCTTTGCTTATTATGAAAAGCTGACGTGTTATGAATTTCCAGAACCTGAGGGCTAAGAGAGAACACGAAGTTCCTGATGTGGACACAGAGCCCCTTCAGCCGTAAGAACTCCCAAATCACTGAGGAAGACCCTTTATCTGCAGACACCCAGATCCAAGGATGTTGCTGCTGCTGTGTTTTCACTGCTTTTTCTATCATTTCCACAAGATTTTCCATAGCAAGCTATTATACAAGTTCACCGGAAACCACAGGCTTCATACACTGCAGGCTGATTAGTCAGGCCTGGGGCAGAAAGCACTAACACCAGGGAAATCCTAAGAGGATGAAGTAAGAGAACCTCGTCTATGAGGTCCTATGTGCATAAGCAGGGACTCTGACAGCTGAGGACTGGGATGCTTTTGTGACAAATATGGCAAACATACAAAATGGAATATATCCCCCTCTTTTTGTACTGCTTTGTTCTCTCTAGACAAGGATGTTGCTGTTGTTGTCTCTCTGGACAAGGATGTTGCTAAGTCATGTCCGACTCTTTGTGACCCCATGGACTGTAGCCCCCTGGGTCCTCTGTCCATGGGATTTCCCAGGCAAGGATACTGGAGTGGGTTGCCATTTCCTTCTCCAGGGGATCTTCCTGACCCATGAATCAAACCTGGGTCTCCTGCATTGCAGGCAGACTTCACCACTGAGCCACCTGGGAAGCCCTCTTGGATAAGGATAGTGACAAATAAATACATAAATATTTTCCATCTTGTTAGGTTACATTCTAATTCACGACCTCCCTCCAAGAATCAAGGTCTAAAGTTTCTCTCAGACAAAAAAGAAAATTTCTTTCCCAGGGGACACCACCCAGAGATTATTACTTCAGTTCACTTAGCCCACTAAGGAAATAAAACAGAAACACACAGATAAGCATTTTATCCATCTAGCTTGACTATATTTATCTCTTGTTCTTTAATCTATGAGCCTCTAGAATTTGGACAACACAGCTGAGTCTGCAGGAGGCACCATGCAGGCTTGGGCTCGATTCCCAAGGCCCCATAAAGGCAAACCGATGTGGTTCTTACCTCTGCTGTCCCACTGTCTGAGGACCAACCCAAACCCATCTAGAGTCAGGAGTGGCGCCGAGACTGGCATCGTCGCCATCTGTGATGGTCAACGAGGTACACAGACAAGACCAACACCTTTCTAGCAAACTCCATGCATCTGCAGGGAACCATCTGTGAGGAATGACTTAGGGAGTCAAGAGGCACAGAATTTTGGAAGAAGACCAGAATCCGGGAGACCACCCCAGCACTCCTCAAGCTTTACTGCACATTCGAGTCCCCCCAAGAGCGATTCAAATGCAAGTTCAGCGGCTGGGCAGGGGGTGCTGAGTGAGTCCACCTTCCTGAGGATTTCCCAGGTGATGCTGCCGCCTGGACTGTTATGTGAGCAGCAGAGGTGTTATCTAAACCAGAGAAGTTAGGGAACTTGCTTGTTGTTTAATAAACCAGACGGCAGAGCTCTAGTTCCAACTCCGCCACCACCAAGAGCCTCTTCTCTGATTTACACAATGCTGCCTCCTAAGAAGCAAAAGAACCCTGAAACAAAGCAAGTGATGATGAATCCAGGATTTGGTTACAATGTTTTAAGTATAGCTAGGTAAGTGAAAAGGGTTAGGAAAGCTAGAGGGGGTTGCTGGAAGACAGCCCTTCGGCTCAATCTGAAAGCTATCATCAATCCATCAGTGAGGGTGCTGCAGCCTATGATGAACAAGGAAGGCTGGTAAGAACCACAGGGCTGAAAGTTTTACGACCTCCATTTGCATGGATCCGTGAGGCATGGATTAGGCGTCGTGCATTTTTGTGGCTAATCGGTAATGCATTTCCTCTTCCTTTCAATTATTCAATAAATGCATCTTCCCAGTTAAGCTCTTTCATCCTGACAGTCCATTTATCTTACTGAGCTTCTCCAAAACTGGCAAGAACACATAAAAAAAGAAGGGTTTTTTTTTGGGGGGGGGGGGTAGGGGAGGGATATTGCTCAGTGTGCTCTGAATTTACCAAACGATGAAATGCGCTGAGGCTGAAAGAAATAAGAACGTGTACAAATTAACTGGTCTTATTTAGAAGTCTTATTCCATTTGGGGGGGGTCTACAATTTCTCTTTGTGTTTGTAAAAACAATATTATGCTTACAATAAAGGATATGCAAATTTGAATTACACTGTGCAGTAAAAAGCCCGAATGTACTGCGTGTAAATTATATCTCAACAAACTTGACTCAAGCACAATAGATTTATTTTTTTAAACTTAGGGTAGAGTAGGAAAAATGTGCTTGAGCTGGCTACAACTTGGATACAAATTCTCTGGGGGAAATGGGCTCTCTTTTAGTTTACTAGTTGAATATAAACCCTGTTACCTTTGTAGAGGGCGATGTGGCAACATTTACCCAAAAAACCAAGGAGTTCCTTTGACCTGGCAAATAACAATTTGGTCTACAGACACAGTGAAACAGTATCAGGATATGAATCACATGTTTGGAAACAATTCAGATGTTAGGGTTAGTATAAATCATTAGGGTTAGTATAAATTTGATACATCTACACAGTATAAATTTGATACATCTACACAGAACCTACTACAACTGCACAAATGAATGAGGAGCTCTATATGTACAATGTAGAGCATACCCTAGTTTTTATGAAAAATGAAGAAAAACAATATATATTCATTTTTACTTCATATCTAAAGAAGCTCTGGAAGAATACCAAGAATCCAATAGCCTTGGATTACCTGCTTAGGGTGCAGAAAGAAATGGCAACACACTCTAGTATTCTTGCCTGGAGAATCCCATGGATAGAGGAGCCTGGGAGGGGGGCTGCAGCCCATGGGGTTGCAAAGAGTCGGACATGACTGAAGCCACTTAGCACGTGCACACACCGGCTTAGGGGCTTGGGGAGGAACACGAACTGGGGAGACAGGGAATGGGGGAGGGATAGATATCTGACTGTCTACATACATGCATATTTAAATTTCTGAATCGTGATCATGTAACCTATTAAAATTTTTAAAGTTGATCTTATGTTTAAAAACAGTCTGAGCCGAATGGATAAGAAAACTGTGGTACATATACACAATGGAATATTATTCAGCCATTAAAAAGAATATGTTTGAATCAGTTCTACTGAGGTGGATGAAACTGGAGCCTATTACACAGAGTGAAGTAAGCCAGAAGGAAAAACAACAGTACAGTAAACTAATGCATATATATGGAATTTAGAAAGATGGTAACAGATACCCTTGTATGCGAGTCAGCAAAAGACACAGATGTATAGAAAAGTCTTTTGGACTCTATGGGAGAGGGCAAGGGTGGGATGATAAGGGAGAACGGCATTGAAACATGTAAATTATCATATGTGAAATGAATCACCAGCCCAGGTTTGATGCATGATACAGGGTGCTCAGGGCTGGTGCACTGGGATGACCCAGAGGGATGGAATCAGGAGGGAGGTGGGAGGGGGCTTCTGGAAGGGGAACACATGGCAGATTCATGTCAATGTACAGCAAAACCAACACGATAATGTAAAGGAAAAAAAAATAATTAAAAAAAAAACAGTCTGAGCAAGGGAAAAAAAGCAAAGCAAATAAAACTGGTGATTTGAAGAGTGATATGACTAATAAAGCATGGAAAGTATCTTTTATATAAAATAAGAAACTACAGTGCATGCATTTATACTAATAATTTTTAACATAAAATGGATTTTATGAAAAATATAAATTACAAAAATTGACTTAAAAGCAACCCAATCATAAAAGTAAACTGAAAAATGACTCCATATCAACACCCCTTCAACCGAAAAAAAGGTATCAGGTTATGTTATACACAATGTGGAATAAACCTGTAAGAAGCAAATGATCCCGGATGTTTAAACCGAAAATCAATAGCAAATCTACAACCAAAGGAAGGGGTAAAACTGTTACTTTCAAAAAATATAATGATCGAGTTGGGAAACAGCCAGCCAGTTAAAAAAAAAAAAGTACAAGAATTAATACGAGCTCAGTAAGGTGTCCGAACAAAGACAAACCATCACTGTTGCTGCTTTCCTACACAGCAGCAATAGTGATGAGAAAATAAAGAATTCCCTTGACAGTAACAAAAACCATGGGACTTCCCAAATGGTCTGGTTGTTAGGAATCAGCCTTGCAATACAAAGGATGCTGGTTCGATCCCTGGTTGGGGAACTAAGATCACCCATACCCCAGAGCAACTAAGCCGCGCCCCGCGACTACTGAGCCCGTGCTCTCTGAGCCGGGACTCTGTCACAACTAGTGAGTCCAGACGCTGCACTGAAAGATCCCCCATGATGCACCTAAGACCTGATGCAGCCAAATATGGAACTAAATGAAGAAATACTATCTAAAAAAATGACAAAAACCATACGGCACTTGGGAACAAACCTGACAAGGAAATCAGAGGGCCTCTCAACTTTCAGAAACATATACTCCCCAAATGCTTTGAGAATCTGTGTTCAAGGGTGTTTTATGATGCAGAAAATAATAAATAAATAAATGGGGGTGGAGAGGGGGAGAGAGAGAGAGAAATTAAAGGGTAAGCCGCCACGGAAGAGGCAGATCTTCGAAGAGACCATGCCTTGAGGTGTTTTCCAAGTTTGCTGGAGTTTATGTGTCTGTCACAGTGACTGGAAGGAAATCAGTGACTCTCAGATGAGATGTTTCATGGTATGACGGTAAACGCCACACAGTATCTCGGTTCACTTTCCAAAGTCCCACTGAACATCTGTGTAGCTGAAAAACCTAGAGCCTGTCTTTGCAAAGAAAAAACAGAATAATTTTTGCATGGTTTTAATACACACTGGGTTCTCGAGGAACACAGCTATTGAATGCTGTTCCATCTGCTGTGTGGGCCTTGTGGTGGAGCTTTCTTTCACTTGGGAAGATCGTGACATCAATGGTGAGGCTGCTCTTGCTGTTGGAGTTACTCTGATCGTCCTATCTCTATGCACAGATTCAGCCTCCGACCTTTCGTTGCTTTCTAATGTAAACGGGCATGTATGTACTTAAAACATACTATGTTATTATAAGTTACTTTCTATTTGTTTTTCCCATACATTTCATTAAAGGCTTTATCTACATTTTAAAATTATGTGTATAAATAAGCCAAACATAGTGTATATATAAACCAAATATTTTGCTCCAGAAATTAAACAATGAGAGTGTGCTATAAAATATTTTTTATACAAAGACGGCACTGGGTGTGGGTGAGGATGAGATTTGATGTATTATGTCCCTGTTTCCAGAATCCTAATAACTTTCTGCAAATATGTAGCAACTACCTGAAAGGGCTGTTGTGGAAGCTAAAAAGTCATGTTATGTGCTTTTTACAACATATGGCACAAAATAAAGTAAGTGATCGATGTTCCCAAAACTACTATAGAAAAAGATTTGATTTCATGAAAAATATTTCAAAACAAATTACTATTAAGTATAATAAAGGAAACTATTATCCCTGTTATCTGCATAAATCCATGCATATACACACCAGAAGAGATGAGAAAGATATGCATTAAGATGCCTCTTGAGAGTCCCTTGGGCAGCAAGGAGATCAAACCAGTCAATCCTAAAGGAAATCAGCCCTGAGTATCCACTGGAAGAACTGATGCTGAAGCGGAAGCTTTAATACTTTGGCCACCCGATGCAAAGAGTTGATTCATTGGAAAAGACTCTGAAGCTGGAAAAGATTGAAGGCAAAAGGAGGAGAGAGCGGCAGAGCATGAGATGGTTGGATGGCATCACCGACTCAATGGACACGAATGTGAGCAAACTTCGGGATATAGTGAAGGACAGGGAAGCCTGGCGTGCTGTATACAGTCCATGGGGTGGCAAAGAGCCGAACACAACTTATTGACTGAACAACAACAATAAATTCCATCAAGTAGAAATAACCATTGACTCAAACTTTTAAATCTGTGCTTAACTTTCCAAATTTTCTATAGATAATATGTATTATTATCGTAGAAGAAAAGTAAAAGATTATATTTTTTAAACAGTTCTTCATAGACAGATATACCTCCACTGTCTAAAGAAGTCAACCAGGAAAGTAGGTGTTTAAGTCTTTTTAAACTGCCCCACCTCCAGGATGGAGGTGTAAAAAAGCTCTTCACCCAGAGGACAGATGGCGTTTTTCTATGAGAAATGAGGATCGAATATGAAGGGCATTAGCCTTCCACCAGCTTCTCAGTGTCTCTAACTGGCTCTAACTGGTGTATCTGAAGAGAAAGGAAATGGTAAACCCTGATGATGGAGAAGGAAGAGGGGGAAAGGGGAAACAGGGAAGAGGAGGAGAAAAACTCTCCCAAGAAACATTTCTGTGCCTAGTTGCTAAGTCGTGTCTGACACTCTTGCAACTCTGCCAGGCTCCTCCCCGGCAGGAATACTGCAGTGGGTAAACACTTCCTTCTCCAGGGGATCTCTTGGACCCAGAGGCTTCTTTACCCAGTGGATTCTTTACCACTGGGCCACCTGGAAAGCCCTTACACTGGATTAGAGAGCCCTAACTTAGCCACTACAAGGTCATCGCTGAAGCAGGTACGAATGAGCCTCAAAGGCCTCACAACACCTTGTGGGGCAGTGGCCACTAGGCGCCGCACCTGCCCATCTGTCCATCTCTGTCTTTCCGAGGGCTGCACCCCTATCATCTAGGACTGGACATGCCTGCTTCTACATTATTCTATCCCATCGCCCAGCTAGCTTTTCTACTTGCTGGTCCACATGAAAGAGCCACAGAAACCTCTCCACACAGAAGGAAGATGGTAGCCAGACAAGACAAGGAAGTCAGACTTTTTAAAAGTGGGAACATCAATAAATGTGGAAATGTCCAACCCACACAATCCAGAAACACAGGCAAGCACCAGACTTCTGTAAATCTACATGCAATTATTTCAAGCTGCCAGCAATATCCATTCTTTAAACACACCTTCTTTTGTCTCCTCTGTGACCTCAGATAAAATCTCCTTTTTAGCAAAGACTGCATGTTTTGTATAAGGCTTTCCAGGTGGCGCTAGTGGTAAAGAACCTGCCTGCCAATTCGGGAGACAGAAGAGATGCAGGTTTGATCTCTTGGGAGATCCCTTGGGAGGACATGCCAACCTACTCCAGTACTCTTGCCTGGCGAGTCCCACGGACAGAGGAGCCGGGCGGGCTACAGTCCATGGGGTCACACAGAATAGGACATGACAGAAGAGATTTGGCAAGTACTCGCGTGGGTTTAATATATACTTACTGAGATGAAAATGACTGCTGAATTCATTTACCAATACTCTGAACTCTCCCTATGTCTTAGGCGTTATCTGTTTTGTTTTTAATTTTTGGCTGCACCCCACAGCATGTGGGACCTTACTTCCCTGACCAGGGATCGAACCCACACCCTCTGCATTGGAAGGCGGGGCCTTAACCACTAGACCTCAGGGGAACTCCCAGTATCCATCTCTGAAACTGTACACACCAATGGTGTCTGACCGAAAACAATCGACCTTCTCTAACACACGCTTCTCTTCATTTTCCTTTTCTCCCTCTTTTCTTCAAAGGATTAAACAGAGACCAGTTTGTTCCATTAGCAGATTCAATTTTTCGAACAAATGGAGGGATGACATTCAGTCTTGCAGCTCCTTCCTTCTCGGTCATTGAAACTGTACAAATAAATTGAGGAAAGCCCACTGTTTGTTCAAGGCAAATTAATTTTCAAACACTGTAAGAGTGGGTGATCAGGGGAATGATGGGTGCTTGGCAGGGCTCAAAGAGATTCCATTTTGTGCTTGTCATTTTGTGTAAACATTAATTACCATCTGGGAGGCGAAGCTCTGGGCTCAAGTCTGCATCGCAAAGCTCCGAGGGCCTCCAGGGCTCCGGGTAAAAAGAGAATCCTGAGTATGAAAGAATAGCCACAGCGTCTGCCAAAACACCAGCAGCCCCCGGGGGAGGCTGTGTGGAGCCCAGAAGATTAGAGGCTGCTGGTCTGACAGAGGTTAGTTTGGATAGCATTGAGTTTGCCAGATTAACCTGGGACAGGGGTGAAAGGAAAGTCAACAGAGCTCAGTTGAGTGTACTTAGACTCTATTAAAGTTTATTCCCCGTAAACCCCACACCAAAAAGCATCCATCTGTAAGAGGATGCCCATGTTCCTGATGCTTTGTGACCCCAACTCTGCCTTCAAGGGGAGAACCAACCTTGGCTGTTGGGATGAGAGCCCATCAGAATAGCTTCTGCTGCAGCACAAGGCAGCCTCGAGCAAACATTTCCCGGGCTGGCAAACATTTCAAGTCTCCTGTAGCCTCTGGCAAATGAGGGCAGGGAAGGACCATGTTGAAGGACCAAAATCCAGAGGAGAGAAAGAAGCTGTGATCCACTGGGGGTGGAGGTGGGGGCCCTAAAAAGTCTTTTTAAGAACCTAGGCATGTCAAGGTCGTATGTAACTAATTCTCCTTGTGTTTTCGCTCCATACAAGGAAAAACGAATTAGCGTCACCTCAGATACCCGGCATGGTGCTAGGTGCTGAGGATATAAAGATGAGTAAGAGACAGCCGCAGGCGCCGCTGGTGGTCTAGTGCTAAAGACTCTGCCAGTCCTGGGGACACTGGTTCAATGTCTGGTCCGGGAAGATTCCCCGTGCCGAGGGGCAACTAAGCATGTGTCACAACTACTGAGCTCGCTCTAAGCCACTGAGCTGCACCGACTGAAGCCGGCCTGCCACGGCCGGTGCGCCACGACAAGAGACGCCGCCGCAGAGAAGCCTGCGCACCCCGACTGCAGAGTGGCCCCACTCGCCAAAACCAGAGGAAGCCCGAGCAGCAGTGAAGACCCAGCACGGTCAAGTATAAACATAAACAAAGTTTAAAAGAAAGTTATAATAAAAAAGCAAGAAACAGCCCTGCCTTCCAGGAGCGGTCCCGCGAGGGTGGAGAACACACGAGACCGGCGGTCAGGGAACCTGTGGCCTTCAACTAGGGCGTCTGCTACCTGCAAGGTTCAGGGAGAAGCTTAGGTAACCACTGCTGGCTCAGATGGTAAAGAATCCCCCTGCAACGCAGAAGACCTGGGTTCGATCTCTGGGTTGGGAAGATCCCCTGGAGGAGGGCATGGCAACCCGCTCCAGCATTCTTGCCTGGAGAATCCTATGGACAGAGGAGCCCGGCAGGCTACAGTCATGGGGTCGCGAAGAGTCGGACACGACTGAGTGACTAGGCGCAGCACAGCGCACGGTCAGGCCCTTTATCTAACACTTCCTGCTGCACTGGCTCCAACGTTCAGTCTTAGACCCAAGTTGTGTTCTGTGCTGTGTGGAGACCTGACAAGGTATGAAGGGCAAGGTCTCCAATCACTCCAGGACGCTGCGAACAACTCCAAAGACCAGCTTCTGAGAAAGCCCAGGCTTCTGCGCTTTGGCCCAACGACACACTCCCATTGCTTTGGCTTGCGCCCTCCTGTCAACCCCAGCATTCACCAGCAGGCCTTTCCCGAAGGGACCTCCTCCTGCCTGGTCTCCCTCGCCAGCGCCTCTCTGCCTTCGTGACCCTCCACCTGCTGGGCTGGGGTGGGTCTCAGCTCCCAGGCCCGTCCTTGTCGGTCTCATCTGGCTGTGGGCCGAGCGCCCACGTGACACTGCACTCTGCGCATGCTCACCCCAAGCCCAGGACGCGCTCAACACTTGACATGATGCTCCCGTGTCTGTCAGTACAGGGGTCCCAACAAGGAAAGGTGCCGGAGGGATTTTCAACCAGACATGGATGCGTCTGTGCAGCATCGCACGTATACCCTGAGCAAGCAGAAAGGTAAGGACGAGGCCAGTGCCACAGTCAAACCCGAAGGACACGTTCCTCAGACTGGAAGACACCAAGGAGACAGGCCCTTGGTTTATTCTGGAAGTCTTCCAAGAGGTGGGACTCAGGCAGTGGCAGTGAATTATACCTTTAGATGTTTGGTTTAAAAAAAAAAGCCTTCTAGTATCTAATCATCCTGCCTTTCACATTGAGAACAATCAAGTGAGGATACGGGGGAGAAGAAAAGAATGTCATCTTTCTAAAGGCAGCCCTCCCTCCAGGATTTGTTACTAAGTACAGGTGAGGACTCAACAGCTGTCAAGCTCAGAGAGGCTCACAGATCTTTTTAGAGACCTGCTGCCTTCCTCGTGTACTGCTGTCCACGGGTCGCTTCGAGCATCATCAGCTTGGAGTTTCATATCCGTAGCCAGACGGGGCAGTGATCGTGAGGGTCATCTGCCTGGTCCCCTTGAAGCAATCATTTCCTTGGTGTCATGTATCCTTCTCTGAATGGAATAAGCGATTTTTCTTGGATCTGTGTATGTCTGTTGTTGCATCAACACGACTCTGAGATTTTGGGGGCTCCTGGGATGAGGCACTTGGCTAGCAGTGTTCACACTTTGAAAGCTCAGTGCGCCCATTAAAGTTGGCAAGTGACTGGCTCCATGTTAAATCCTATTTTCAACACTCTGTACTTCACCTGAGATTGTTTTCTCAAGGACAAAGGTGAAAGCCGCCAGCACCAAAGACCTACTGAAATACGATCAGCCACCCTACCCTCCTGCTTTGTTCACTCTGATTGTGTGTCATCTGGTTTCGGGCACAGATCAGACAATCAGTGAGACCCGTTTAGTAAAGAGGCTGGGTAGGGTATGTGACGGTGGCAGGCAGAAGTTTCCATCCAGTCTATTCCAGGCCTTTCCTTGGCTCTCTGACCCTAGTGTAAAACCTCCCCACTGCCGAGTGTTTTCCTAACCCTTGGCACTCAGGGCTGTGGTGTGGTGTGACAGCTGAGCTAAGGTGGCCCTGAGTGCCGGTCAACATCAGGTAGTTTTTTCACTGCTGCAGACCTGTGAGAGCACGCACACGGCATCCCTCTAAAAGGAGAGAGTCATTTGCATCGTGAGACATCCCTGTATCAACTTCTGC
Organism: Antilocapra americana; assembly: GCA_007570785.1. Taxonomy (NCBI): domain Eukaryota; kingdom Metazoa; phylum Chordata; class Mammalia; order Artiodactyla; family Antilocapridae; genus Antilocapra; species Antilocapra americana. The sequence continues at coordinate 2,563,755 of ML660781.1, forward strand.
AAAGTCACCCGCGCGTCTGGGTCCAGGTGTCAAGGGGAAGGTTGGAAGTTACTCTAGCACGAAGAAGTGAAGCAGATCGCTGTGATTTTTCAAGCAGCCACTAAATCTTTCTGTCCTGGAGGGAAGGGAAGAAGGAACCACAGACCCCAAGGCACGTGGACCACTCTGCTGGGGCTCTTCCAATGCCAAGAGAGCTGCGGAACCTGGGGTGGGGTGGGGCAGGGGTTAGTAACCGCGAGGGGAACACCAGCGACCCCAGTCATTTTCCCGCCATGTTCCCCCAGCAGTCCCTTGGCGAGTAGTATTGAGTCATCAAATACCCCCAAAGCAGTGTCTCCCCGGAGTGTGGTTGGAAACCTCCAAGAAGCACTCTTGTCCTGTTCGCAAAGCTCGCCGTGAGAAGCGGGGCTCTGCCTTGAGCAACGTCTCCCATCCTTCAGCAGTGAACACGCCGCCAGCATCCAGACAGGCCTGGCTGTACGGGCTGTGCTGAGGACAGACCACAAAGTCCCTTCTGGGTCTGGGCAAACAACCTGCTGTGCCCCACGGGGCCAGAGGGCTGTGTGGCCTGTGATCTATCTGACCGGCTTATGGGTGAGCACCACGTATGCCGCTGGGACGAATCCACGAGGCTGCTGTTTGTCTGATATCATGGAGTCTTTGATTCTTTAGTTGAAGGAGGAGGAGCAGAGAAAAAGAGGACTCTTGACAGTTTCTCTAATAAGTTCCGGACTTTCTGACCCCACACTGTTTTCCACTTTATCCTGTGATTCTAAGGTCCTCCAGAGTCTCACAACCCCCAAGGGTGGTCCACAGACCGGCACCACCGATGGTCTGATTAGGAAGTGAAATCCACAGCCCCCATCCATTTGCCCACTCAAGCACTGCTCTGCAGCACGCCTGGGAGTGTTAAAGGGCCTCGGGAAACTCTATATAGCTGAGGGGTGCCATTCACCAAGCTGCTAATCCTGCCCTCTCTCCATCTCCCAAGACCCAAGCTTGGAAATAACTTCTTCATTCCTTCCTCGAGCAGGCTCTCTACCAGCCTGTAAGCTGCTGCAGGGATGTGAAGGTGGGAGGTGGCAGTATCGAGGTCTCGTTTGTGGCCATGTTTCCCATCCTGGCTCATGGAAGTTCCCTGGATCACTCACCATGTAGAACAGGGACTTAGAGAGCTGTGGTCCAAAGCATGGCCATGAGCCACCTTCAAGGACCCGATGGTTGTCACACAGCAGAGGAGAGTGGGTTTACTGTGAAGAGCACCACAGAGAGAACTGTTACCAAAGGACATATAATGGCAGAAGAAATTTCCAATCTAAAGTGGCCTGGGCTGCTGGGCCGGGGAACAAGCTAACGCTCTATTCTGCTCTTCAACACAAGTGTCCAACAGGACACAGAATGACCGTGACAAGGAGTTTGGAGGAGTCAGGTGTGCAAAGCGAAGGGCCTGGACTATATGACTTCCAAGATTCCATGAGCTCCCAAATGCAGTATTGGGAGCATGTTCACAGGGAGATCATCATGTATTTATTTTCCTTGACCTTTCCAGAACCTGACCTTCTAAAACATTTCACCTGTAGATTAACAAACACTCTCTCCCTGACTTGCACAAATTTTAATGAATGCAACATCTTCAAGAGTCATAAACTAAGAATTCCTCCCCCAGATGACTACAGATATCACTTTCCTCAGGAAAAAAAGGAGTAAATCTGCTTATTCCCAGCTGTGGTTTTTGTGAAGTTTAAAGAGATTTTTAAAAAATGGGGTGAGTGGAGTGTTGTGTTATTCCCTATATTTGAAATATTTTATCTTTTTCAAAGTGTTAGGTAGTTAGAATAGGAAACAGGAGTCCAAGATGGCGGTGGCTAGAAGACAAGGAAGGGAAAAGCCCGCAAAAATAGAACAAGGAAGATCAAAGGAAGGTCCGAGGACCTGAGTGAGAACTTCAGGTATAACAGCACTCCTGACTAAGCCGAATTTGCATAGGGTGGGCCCAGGGGGAAGAAAAATCATATAAAAGGAGGAGTCTAAGGGCTCTCCTCTCTCTCTCTCTCTCTCTCCCCCCAACATGCGTGCACTCTTTCTCTCTCTCCCCCAAGCTTCGAGGATAGAGTCTCCTGTTATTATCTTCTAAATAAAACAGAATGTAACACTGATTTGTCTAAGAGCTATATCACGGTCTGTCCAAGACCCAAGAGCTGTGACCTGCCGAGGGCTTTAAAGTCCGTCACTCCAAATCTTTGTTGAGATTAGACAAGAACCTAGGAACACACACTCGCCTGACATCTACACTTGCGTGACAAAAGGATAAGTCAGACAAGCCTTAAACTGACTTTCTATAAATAATCCAGTGGCTCAGACAGTAAAGAATCCACCTGCAGTGCAGGAGACCCTGGTTCGATCCCTGGGTGGGGAAGATCCCCTGGAGAAGGAAATGGCAACCCACTCCAGTATTCTTACCTGGAGAACCCCATGGACAGAGGAGTCTGGCGGGCTACAGTCCAATGGGTCACGAAAGAGTCAGACACGGCTGAGCAAGTAACGAGGGGGTGGGGGGTGGGGCGGGAAGGGCTCAGCAGTAAAGAATCCACCTGCAATGCAGGAGACACAGGAGACGCAGGTTCGATCCCTGGCTAGGGAAAATCCCCTGGAGGAGGGCATGCCAACCCACTCCAGCATTCTTTCCTGAAGAATCCCCATGGACAAAGGAGTCTGGTGGGCTACAGTCCACAGGGTTGCAAAGAGTTGGACACGACTGAAGCAACTGAGCATGCATATACTTGCCATATTTTCATTTGCCATTATTTCACTACCTGCAGTTTATCACAGAAAAGGGAAACATGTTCAAGTATAAAATCTGAAGCTACGTGTCTATAATGTTCAAGAAAGCAGCGAAGAGGTGGATGACGCTAGCCTATTAGAAACTGGAACCCCACTGGGGTTCTGAAAATGCCTTTCTGCTTGAGTCACCTTTCCAATCTGAAATGCTTAAAATCACCCTTTAGAAATAAACGAGCGGGAAATTCTAACTGTCCTTGGAAGGAGACGGAGTTGGAACAAGACACCAAAACAGTAGCATCTCGTCTCACTTAGAACCACAATCCTGGAAGGGAAATGCTGTCAGACAACCAAGTTGAGGCTTGGGATGTGTACTGTCACAATGACTCAAGCCCACAGCAAATACCTGAAGTTTAAGCCCAGAGATACCTTCAAAACATAAAGTGAAAGAAAGGTAACAGAGTACCTGTTTGTTTTCTCTTCAGCTGCAGGAGGACCAGGTCTGCTTGGCTGTCCTACATCCGCATTTCCAGCTCAACAAGCCTAAAACCAAGCCCATCCCCTCCCACGCCAACTCTGGATCCTCTGTCCCCATCATCAACGCTGAGAATCACTGATCAACCTGCTTTCATTCCCCTTTAAACAGTAATCGGGGGCTGGGTGTGAATACCGCTTATATAATGCCATTTAACACAAAGAAAACAACAGTTACAGAATCTGCTATTCTTCAGTGGCCTGAGTAAGCTTTTAAATATAAATCGAACCATGTTGTCAATCCCTTGTTTAAAACTCCACAGCCACTGTGGAATATGGAGGTTCTTCAGAAAGATAAAAATAGATTTACCATAGGATCTAGCCACTCCTGGGCATATATCCAGACAAAACTCTGACTCAAAAAGATACATGCACTCCTGTTAACAGTAGCACTATTTATAATAGCCAAGCTATGGAAACAACCTAAATGTCCAACAACAGATGAATGGATAAAGAAGATGTGGTACATATGTATAATGGAATACTCCTCCGCCATAAAAAAAGAATGAAATAATGCCATTAGCATCAACATAAATACAATTAGAGATCATACTAAGTGAAGTCAGGCAGAGAAAGACAAATACCAAGTGACATCAGTTATACGTGGAATATAAAATAAGACACAAATGAACCTATCAATGAAACAAAAAGATACTCACAGACCTACAGAATAGACTTGTGGGTGACAATGGGGAACGGACTGGGGACAGATGGAGTAGAAGGTTGGGGTGAGCAGATATAAGCTATGACGTATAGGATGGGTAGTTTCCCAGGTGGCTCAGTGGTAAAGAACTTGCCTGCCAATACAGGAGACTTGGGTTTGATCCCTGGGTCAGGAAGATCCCCTGAAGAAGGAAATGGCGACCCACCCAGTTTTCTTGCCTGGGAAATCTCTTGGACAGAGGAGCCTGGTAGGCCACAGTCCATGAGGTCACAAGAGTGGGACAGGGACACAATTTAGCAACTAAACAACAACAGCAACATAGAATGGATAAACCACAAAGTCCTACTGCAGAGCACAGGGAACTATATTCACTATCCTACGATAAATCATAGTGAAAAGAGTATTAGAACATATACACGCATAACTGAATCACTTCGCCACACAGCAGAAATTAACACCTTGTAAATCAACTCTTCTCCAGTTAAAATATAAAGCAGAATTAAACTCCCAATGGCTTCTCATCTCATGTAGAATAGACTCATACCCCTCCCCGCGGCCCCGGCGCACTCTCTGCTCCTGACCACCCCATCACAGGCTCTGTGCTCTGCTCTCTCCTTTCTCACACATACAGGCACTTCTGAATCCCACCTGCCAACATCCTGTTTCACTCACACCATCCCGTAAATCTGTCTCCAGTCACCACAGCCCCTGGTTCACCACAGCCCCTGACTGAACCACTGGAGCCCTCTGCTGAACATCTATTCTAGATATTTAGGGGCATCCCTACTGGCTCAGATTGTAAAGAATCTGCCTGCAATGCAGGAGACCTGGGTTTGATCCCTGGGCTGGGAAGATCCCCTGGAGAAGGGAAAGGCCATGTTCTCCAGTATTCTTGCCTGGAGAATCCCAAGGACAGAAGAGCCTGGCAGGCTACAGTCCATGGGGTTGCAAAGAGTTGGACACGACTGAGTGACTTAACACTTTCACTTTCCATAGACTAAATACTTGAAAATATTTGATTTCTTAAGTTACATAATAATCAATTTACCAAAACTAAGCAAGTTTCTTTATATTTGCAATTCAAAAGGGAAAAAAAAATCATTATAATGAGAAAAATACTCAATAAACAATTAAGCCAGAAAAATCATGTCTCTTTGGAGTTGTTTCCATAATTGAACATTATACTGCAATAAAATAATACTACATAACACAAACAAATGCAAAATAATTGGAAGCCATTATGAAGCTTAAGGATCCATTTTCGATATATAATAAAACTAATGTTCTATTTTGAATCATAAAAGATTCTAGTAGTTTTGGAGTTTTTTGCATAACAAAAAGAGCAGGGCAATCAAAAAGCACATAATGTAAAAGGAGAGAGAGACGTATTGATAATCAAAGGAAAGTAGAGCTTCTTTAAGTATTTGCCTAGGGTCTGCCTGAGATCTATGTGCTGGATCTAAAGCAGTCTGCAGAACTCACAGACAGAGGACAGACTTGTTGCCAATGGGGAGAGGGATGGGGAGGGAGAAATGGGAGGTTTGAGATGAGCAGATGTGAGCTATCGCATACAGGATGGAAAAACAAGGTCCTACTGTATAGTACCATGGAACTATACTCAGTACCCTGTGATAAACCATAAGGGAAAAGAACATTTATATATGTATAAGTGAATCACTTTGCTGTACAGCAGAAAGCAACACAATGCAAATCAACTATACTTCAGTAAAATAAATTTTTAAAAATGCATAAAGCAGTCTAAAGACTATATGAGTACAAGTCTACTTGTATATGTACTGAAAAAAATAAGCAAGAAAACGCAAATAGTTGTTAGCCTGGAGGACAGTTATGGGGAAGTGTCAGAGGATTTTTATTTTTTCACCTTCTACAGTATTTAAATTTTCAACAGAATACTGGCTTGGCTTTAAATCCAGAAATATGACACAAAGTCTGATAACTGTACAGCCAGCCTCATATGTTCATTATGGGAAAATCAAAGTAAACACTGTTTTTAAAATTAGCCAAAGAAAACCGCTAAACAGTAGAAAAACTACACAGCAATGAATGCTAAGAAAGACTGGTAGCAGTAACTCAATTGCTACAATGGAGTCCAAAGTACATGAGGTTGGGGGAAGGGGGAGGTTTTTGTCCTGAAACAATAAAACTCTCTCTGATTGTCAAAGACAAACAGGAAACACACCCACATAGAGCAGGAATCAAACTGGGAGATCATGAAATAAGGATTTCTAAAATAAGGACTTCTTCGACAAAGCAGGGGATAAGAGTGAATTTTTTAAATCTGCAAAGAAAAATCCACAAATTGAAAATCTAGTAGTCAAATCACAATTTTTCTGAGGAAATGCGTCACTGAAAAGGAAGTTGGGAGGTGATGAAAAGGTAGTAAGATAGGGCTTATTCAGTGGCTCAGATGGTAGAAAAGAATGCTGCAGTGTAGGAGACCAGGGTTCAATCCCTGGGTGAGGAAGATCCCCTGGAGAAGGGAATGGCTATCCACTCCAGTATTCCTGCCGAAATCCATGGGCAGAGGAGCTTGGTGGGCTACAGTCCTTGAGGTAGCAAAGAGTTGGATATGACTTAGGGACTAACACACACCCCACCCCCCAACACACACACACACCTATTCCAAGAACACTTAGAAGGGGAATCCTGGAATAAACTCTGCTCCTTCAGTCCTTGAGGTAACAAAAAGTTGACTATGACTTAACAACTAACACACCCACTTCTCCCGCCAAGAACACATAGATGGGGAATCCTGGTACACGTTCTGCTCCTTCACCTGACCATAAGCATGGCTTAAACCTGAGATCTTGCTTCCCTGAGACCTGAAAGCTTTTTCTGCGGGAGAAAACTACCCCTTTGAGGACTGCAGACCACTGTCAAGTGATGATCCCCACGTAGGACTTGGGCACTTGAACTAATAAAGACAAAGAGATGGTTTAGAGCCTGAATGACAGGGTCTTTGCGTTCTTGCTGCTGTGTCCAACAGTATCCTCTTCAGCTCATCTACTGTCCCAGTCACGGCACGTACCCTGCAGCCACATGAGGCCTGACAGTCAGCTTGCTATACCCACTCTTGTTCACAGAAGCCAAATTGGCTAAATTAATTTAAATGCCCCTCTTCCTTAAATGTCCTCCTTGTTGAGGTGCCAAGGAAGGCTTTCAATCCTCAAGCAGAAATAAAGATCATTCTGAAGCCCCAACCTTAAAGGCAGTCCAGGTAGAGAAGATAATACAGTGGGGCATTAAGCTCACGTCCCCAAACCAGTGATGTGCTGGGCTGTAACCCTGGTGACTTCGGAGGCCACTGCACAGACCAGCGCGTTCACCTCTCCACGGACACAGGGCCACAAGTCACTTGCAGTTTCTAATTACTGACAGCGATTATGTTTCTTTAGACACTGATTTACTCAGATCTATAAATTACTTTCTCCCAACAACCACATTGAGAACAAATGATTCCAGTTAGAATTTGGTGTTTTCAAAGCTCTGGGCCTACAATTCCCATATCCCCTGAGGGTGGGGGAAAAAACAAGTCTATCTCCTGGGGCCTTTCAAACAGGGAGAACAATTTGCAAATGCGTTGCAAGCACTAAGGGCTCAAAGTATACTCATTTCTTCTCTTATAAAAATAAACAAACAACCATCTCTTCCTGATCTCTTGAGGTGTCACCCACATTCTTTACTTCAATTCTTGAAGGCTACAAATGACTACTGCTCTCAGTAAAAGTAGCCAGTCAATGGGTCATGAGGGCCCCCAGTTAGAGCTGTGGACCTCGCACAAAGGTGTACTTGAGATATGATTTTCCAAATGGGTAGTGTCGGGGGGTTGGGATGAGGGGACCAGATATAAACAAAACACAGCCCAGCAGCTGGAAAGGGAAGCATGTCATGACAGGAGGCAGTGACACCTTAATCCTCTGGAATGCACCACAGATTCCACCATCGTAACTGGGGGTGTTTCTCCTTCAAAACCCCAGATCAATTCACGGCAAATGCTTAAATCTTTCTTAAGGTACAAAGAAGCACAACTCTCTGTCTGCCCTAATGGAGACATGTGATTACAGAGCAGGGTCTGAAGAAGACACGTGCGTGTTGGTGTGTTTGCGTAGGACCAGGCTTCACGAAGAGGACCAACAAAACCGCAGGAAGCCTATCACGGACAGTGACCGGGTTGGCGACACGGAACACAGACAGAAAAGCGGAGATACGTACGCTCAGTGTAGACTTCTCACTAAATAAAAGGAACTTATATATCCCTTACGACATAATTTTGAGGGGAATATACTATAGTATGGGCTCCCTGGGTGGCACTAGTGGTAAAGAATCTGCCTACCAATGCAAGAGACATAAGCCATGTGAGTTCCATCCCTGGGTCGGGAAGATCCACTGGATGGGGGCATGGCAACCCACTCCAATATTCTCGCCTGGAGAATCCTGTGGACAGAGGAGCCTGGCAGGCTACAGTCCATAGGGTTGCAAAGAGTCGGACGTGCCTGAGAGACTTAGCACGCATACTGGATTCAGGTTCTGGCTTTGTGACAACTTAGTCAATTGACTTTGAATAAATGACATCTCCTCTCAGAGCCCTGGCTTTCTCATCTGAATCCAAGGGAAGGCTGCGCCTTCTCATTTCCAGGGTTCCCTCTAGTTTCAAGGATCTGTGATTAAACCTTAGTCTGTTTTCAATTAAAGGTATCAACAAATCACCTACATGTAAATATGAGGTGAAATTTTATTTTTAAAACCAGACACTGGAAATGGGCACCAGTCAAGTTTTTGCTCTTTGCCCAGCCTGAAGAAACTACCTCTTAAATAGACACTAACTGAAAAGTAAGAACCATTCAAACTGCAGCTTTCAGATTTTAGAGAAAGCTGCTAAATGTAACCAGGGACTAGACTTACAAACTACTCTTCTGGCTGCAGCGATCTTTGGAAAGTGGCTGGATGAGACAAGTCTGTCTCTTTAACATTTGTCGTCATTTCTCCGGGTAAAAACAAGTTAGTCTTTAAGACTATGAGCTTCCTGAGAATGAGCAGGTACCACAACTTCTGCATCTTTGCAGTACCACTGCCTGGAATACTTTAAGAACCCAAACGATGCTTTACTGATTGAGTAAATGCCAGAATGAAGAAACAGGGACTTCTGCGCTGCTTGCTTTCAAAGTGTGAATCTGTGCCCATGTGAATGTTGTGTTATGTGCAGTGTCGGCTGCAAGAAACCCTCGGGGAATGCAGAAAACTGTGCCCAGCTGAACTGAGTCCACAGGACCACAGTGCACAAAGAAACTTCAAAGCCCGCCAGTGAGCCGGCTCACCATGAACACGGAGGCAGGCCCTCCGCCCTCAGAGCCACGCTTCTCCCTCCCGGCTCAGATAACCCTCCTGCTGGCACTTCAAGATAACTCAAGACATTGGAAATCCTGCCAACGTCCACGTCGACAGACCAACATTGGGCCTCTTTCAAGGTAAATGCCACATTTACTGGTACATTTCTGTATTCCTTAGCCATTTAATGTGTGTAAAACTAAGCTATTATTCTTATAAGGTTACTATCTTTATTAAAAAATGAAACATCTGTCAGTGCTGAAACGTGCGTTTCTAACCCATTTTCCCTGTAAGTCCTATAGTTTTAATTGCTCTATTGTGTACAGCACAGTGACTTTCCAGGAATACATCTGAAATGTTATAGCTGAACTGACTGTACAGTTAACGTGAATTTGTGACAGAAAGAACCTCATCTTACAAAGCACGTCAAAGAATACGTCAACTGTCCTGTTGGAAAGAGGATAGTTTTTGGTGGGCTGCAAAGAAGGCTTTCAGGCATTGCCCTCCCATGAACCTATCAAGTAATTTATTAATATGTAAAAGTTGAGAGAGCAAATATTTTTGACTCATTCATCAACAAAAGTGTGTTAAGCACTCACCAAGAGCTGAGCATAGGAGAGAGAGGAGAAAAATGATAAGGATGATTATTGTGGTGGAACTCATAACTAAACGAGGAAAGACATAAGTAGCTATCGTGCAGCGTAGAGAAAGCTCTAATAAAGGCATCAGAGTCCTCTGACATCGCAAAGGAAGGAAGGACTAACTCTTAATGACAGAAATATGAATCCCCAAAGCTTTACAAGCTGAAATGAGGGGTGAAAAAAAGAAGGAACTACAATAGCACCAATTGTTAGGTGTGTACCCAAAACCTTTAGGACTACTAAGCCTCTCCTTTCTTTTCTTAGCACTCACTTTGCAAAAAGCGCCAAGTCTGTCAAAAGCAATTCTCATGCAAGTTTTGGCGGTCTTAACACAAGCTTCTATCACAGATGGTGTGCCTGCATGCTTGCTCAGTCACTCAGCATGTGTCTGAATGTTTGTGACCCCATGGACTGTAGCCCACTAGGCTTCTCTGTCCATGGAATTTTCTAACTAAGAATACTGGAGTGGGTTGCCATTTCCTACTCCAGAGGAATCCTCCGGACCCAGGGATCGAACCTGCATCTCATGCGTCTCCGGCATTGGCAGGCAGGTTTCTTTACCACTGAGCCACGTGGGAAGCCAGTACATATGGGAGCGCTGATTAAACCAGGGCAAGAGAATCAGCCTTTGCCAACCGTCCTCTGAAGGGGCTGCACAGAAGCTGGAGCAAGTTCAGAGATGGGTGAACAGAATCAAAGCCATGTTTCCTTGGGGGCGGCTGCGGGAAGGGGAGGGGTGGGGAGGGCAGGAATGCTGCTGCCTTCCAGGATCTGAAGGGCTGTCTTTTGGAAAAAGTAGACTTGTACTACCTGGCCCCAAGAGGGAACAGCTAGATGGGGAACAGGCTTTAGCCCAACATAAAGGAGACTTCTCTAACAATTACAGTTGGCCAAAGCTAGAACATGGAGGAGGAAATGGCAACCCGCTCCAGTATTCTTGCCAGGAAAATCCCATGGACGAGAAGCCTAACGGGCTATAGTCCATGGGGTCACAAAGAGTCAGTGACTGAGCACACAGAAAATCTACAACAGTGCTTCCACCAAGGTTTCTCAGGGTGGCCTCGGCCTCGAGCTGTGTGACCATCTGGCAAGGGAGCCACAGACATGAGATTCACCCATCAGAGAAATGGCTGGGTCTAGGTCACCTTTCCGCTCTCCCTCCACCCAAAAGGTTTTACAATTCAAGTTATTTAAATTGAGCTTTGCGACTCTGGGCAAGTTACAACTCTTCCCCATCTCATAACTGGAGAGCCAGACCCGTCACTGAAGTCATGCTGTCTGACCCTCTGGAAAAAAAAAAAAAAGATGAAGATCTATGGGACCAGAAAAATGAAGAGCATGAGACAGAGTCAATCCTAAAGAAAACCACCCCTGAGTATTCACTGGAAGGACTGGTGCTCTAATGCTTTGGCCACCTTACTGCGAAGAGCTGACTCACTGGAAAAGACTCTGATGCTGGGAAAGATTGAGGGCAGGAGGAGAAGGGGACGACAGAGGATGAGATGGCTGGATGGCATCACCGAATCAATGGACACAAGTCTGAGCAAACTCCAGGAGATGGTGAAGGACAGGGAAGCCTGGTGTGCTGCGGTCCATGGGGTCGCAGAGTCAGACATAACTGAGCAACAACAAGAGGTTAGGAAGAGTACTCACAGGTAAGCAGGCCACGATCTTGCCCCAGAATCATCCTCGGCTGGTCTGGCAGAGACTGAGGCTCTCCTTTAGAGACTGAGGTCCCCCGAATGGAAAATTCATTTTGACTCAAAGGTGAGGAGCTAGTAAAAGCAGATTAAGTAAGATCTGTCTCTAGTTCAGACTCTGGTGGGAGCACGAAGCCCCTTCCCTCTGAGAGATGGCTCCACGGCTGGTGCATGCAGAAGACAGAAAAAGACACACAAAGCATCTCTTGTTTCCGCAGCACCAGAGGATGTGGGATCATCCTTCCAGGGGACACACTACTTGGAAAACTCCTCTAAAACCGGATGTCCAACGCAGAACAGGAAAGCCCCCCAGAGTGACAGAAAGCAGAGTCAAACTTTTCCAGTGGGTGCGGCCTTCACAAAGAAATGACTTAGAATACTCCACGTGCCAGAAAAAAGGTGGAAAAGACATTTTCCACCAGATGAATGCAGCCCAGCTCCAACCCCCGCACTGGCCTCGCAGAGGGATCCCTGCTGATTCTTAACATACTGGCCACCTGCCTCAAAGGGAGCAAGTCACTTTCAAAAGACTCAATCCACCAGCTGCTTGGCCCAACACACAACTTTACACACACAGGTAGGTCATACAGCCGAGAAGAAAATCACGCTTCGCTACCTAAGTGCTTCTATGCAGCCCGTTCATCGCCTCCAGTAGCAACACCTGTCTCCTTGACCTACCAGAGAAGACAGCTTTGGAGTTACAGGTTTTAGTGGCGAGAAGAAAAGCAGCGAGGTGGGTCACTGGTTTCCCGCTCACCCTGCCTCCCCATGGTTTAAGGACAGACCTGGCACCACAAGACAGCTGCGTGTTGACAACCTGACGTCTGTAACTCTCCTCTGGGACTGGCCTCCCGGGAAGACTTTGCTTCCTAGTCCTTAGGGAAGGTGGCAGACAAGCCCATCAAGTCTCGAAGGTTCCCGACCGCACTCAGGAGTCTAGACCGCTCAACGGCACCTCGCAGCTCCGTTCTCAGTTTCCAAACCTCTGTCATCTCATCAGAAGTTGCTCTAAGAATGTCTTCAGTAGAAGCCTTCAATAGTGGACTCTTAATTCCTACAGCCTAAATTTTAAAACCTAATTAATTCGTATATTAAAATGCTTCTCTTTATTGCTTATTGGCTGCAGTGTAATAATCTGTCTACTTGGCAATTTTACTGCTAATCACAACGTCGATAAAATGGCCAATGAGCTTTCCCCCTCTTCAAGGTTAACTATGGAGCCCGAGGCCTCTGAAGCAGAGGTAGGCTCTCTCCTCCTGGCTACTCCTTCTCTCTGGATTTTAGGTCATTTCTACATCTGTGGACTCCCCGATAATAAAGAAGCAAATCGGTCTTAAGAAAAATGTCGGTCAGCCCGATCTGGCGACTATCTCTTGCTTCAAAATCACACACAAATGAGAACTGGATAAGAGAAGTCAGGATATTTCTATCTCACACTACAAATAATAGAGCAAACTGAGCTTCAAAAACAAATTCCGTTTGACCTGAAACATGAAGTTCCTATTCCACTGTAATTCTGGGGATCGTGCATAACTTACGCTATAGATGTTACTAGGACATGCAACACTGAAGAAGGTAAAACTTCTGGCTCACGGGGAGCATGCAGTGGGCGACAAGATCCCCTCCTCTCCGCTACTGCAGCTGTCAAGAGGGGGCTCGTGAATGCTTGTGATTTACAAGGAGGATGGAGGGGTGAGGAGGTCAGGCGCTGGGGAAGAGAAGGGCATATTTATGACTCTGTTGCACAATCAATCTAGATTATGTCTAGATCTTCCTAACACTCAGAGAGGCACTTTGTGGAAACAATCTCCCCCCAAGTACATGGAACAGGAAATACAACTCTGATAAGCTGGCTTCAGGAATGGACAGCTAGGCATTTCTTGCTCCTATCACAGCCCAGCCATTCCTAACCCTGTGTTCTTGGAACCATGTACAAGGTCTTTCTACTAATGACTCCATCAATCAGCATGAATCCCTCCTTAAATCAATGCTATTTGGATGGATTAACAACTATACATAAAAAGCACTGACATGACATTTTGGAAAAAAACAGGGATGAGTCACACTTAATATATATATAAATACATTTTGTTTTAAACAAATATTCTGACCACACTACTGATTTTGGAAGACTGAAAACAAAAATACCTATTCCTAAAAGGCTAAACTGTCAGTAATAAAGCATGCCTGCTCCTTCATCTTTCCCTTAAATTCCTATTTTCTATCATTTGGATCCATAATTAACTTTTATTCTATCATCTGTTCTGCATAATGACCATTCCTAAATGAATGATACATATATATACACACACGCACAATCTATAGATTTTTATTGCTGACTTTTTTTCCCCCCACTAATATATACCTATCTATTTCATTTGAAATTTATTCTGGTGTGAGCTGAAAATCTAACCATCTGCTGAATAATCTTTCCTCCCATCCCCTTTGATTTTATCAGGGCTCTTTTATCCTATACAAAATTTTTCTGTGATAACACGATTTGTTTTTGGATAATCTGATTGTAACTTAAGCCTTTCCACAATACCATCATATTCTAATTTTTATAGGTACACATACACATACAAATAAATAAAACAAAACAGGAGTGGTCATGAACTGGTCATCCTTCTTCATTTTTCAAATCCAAACTTAACTTGCCCCTCCCCACTGTCAATCAAATTAAGAATTTTGATAACTGATCTAAACCTCCAAATTAACTTGGATAAACTAACATTTAGCCTCCTAATTCTAGAACTTCCCTTCTCCTAAGTCTCCTGTCTCTCAAAGGTGTGTAGCTCTCTCCATCTGGGTCACACAAGGCATTCTCAAAGTTCATGAATGTGGTCTGCCTGTTTTGTCACTGTTTAGCCACTCAGTTGAGTCTGATTCTTTGTGACCCCTTAGACTGTAGCCCTCCAGGCTCCTCTGTCCATGGGATTTCCCAGGTAAGAATACTGGAGTGGGATTTGTCTGGTTAGCACTATTTCTTTTCCCTTCTCTGCACGCATTCTGATGATCTATTATTTTTCCACTCCCCCGATGTTCTGTTTTTCAAATGGGGAGATTTCAAGAAGACACAAAAGCACCACAGAGAAGCCAATGTGTGCTTTAGTTGGAGGGAAAATAACTTTTAACACACAGATGCATCCCTGGACACAGGACATGAAGACAGATCGATGCATCTGGTGTTAACTTGATTCACAAGTAAACTCTCCACTAGAGCCCAAAGTCAAACGCCTCATAACCTCCCCCAAAACCAGCAAGACAACCCCACCTGCACCCCGAAGGTCAGGGCTGGGAACCCAGCCTTGGCCCCAAAGCATATCTCTTGCTGACCTTCATCACCCATTCTGCACCCAAACAGGAAGGACAGAGGGGAAGTCCTGAACAGACACACTCAACTTGCCATGTCCCTTATGCTTTTGAAAGCCAATTTTGTTCTGTTTGTTTCTGGATTTTAGAATGATCTAAGTAAGGCGGAGGGGAAAAAAAAAAGTGAAGCAAGTACATCTCCCAAGCTGCTGCCTCCAGTGGTAATCTATTTCAGCGCTCCTTGGGCAAGGCTTTATTCTTAAAGAAGAGGCCACTTACCCTCGAATAAGCCGCACTTTTCCACCTGAGGGATTGGAGACTTATTTCTCCCTCCTCCAGATTTACTTATTATCTTGACCTTAAGTTGAAAGCTTATAATTATAGCTTACTACCTTAAAATACCAAATACTTCTTCCTTAACCTTCTACAGGGCTTCACTGAATGTAAGTTTAGATAATCATGAAACATTAAAGCAGCTCTTCTATGTCTCATAACAGCCTCTTTAATAAGTCATTGCCTCCATTTTGAAAAGAGGCAGAGATAATGATAAACAGCGTTTAAGAATCTTGGAAAGGCAATAAAATGACTCAAGCAGATATTATACCACGGCTGAGAAATTAACTTAGGGACTTCTTGCAGTTGTTCTAGGGCTTTACTTTTTATTCCTGGAAACTCAAATTCACTGCGTGGTCCAAAAAGGAAAATATTATTTCCAGTGAGCAGAAAAGATGGCAAGTTACCATACTACCATATTCACCTCACCTTGCCAAAGCTTACCTCCTAACCCCCACCCAATGCCAAACTATACATAATACCACTCCCCCCACCCCCATCCAACCACATTCTGGTACAGTTTTCTCTTACATTAAAAAGCAGCAGTGGCGGGGGAGACTTCCCTAGTGGTCCAGTGGTTAAGAATCTGCCTTGCAATTCAGGGGACATGGGTTCGATCCCCAGCTGAGGAACTAAGATCCCACATGCCACAGAGCAACTACGCATATGTGCCACAACCAGAGAATTTGTGTGCTGGAATGAAAGATCTTGCAAGACGCAACGAAGCTCGCTCAGGTTGCAACTGAGACCCGACAAAGCCAAAAAAAAGTGGAGGATCAGAGGGGGTGTTTGGATATTTATATGTCCCTGTTGGCACTTCCCAAGGTTGTCACAGGTCTGAGGGAGCGAGCATTACAGGAGGCCTGTCATGCACACTGGGCTTTCAAGTGACATGAGAGGAATAGAGGTCTTTGCCGACAGCTGGACCCTAGGTTCTGCAAGCTCAAAAAGATTCTGAGAAATAAATGGTATCTGAGCCAAAAGAGACTATAGGCTCTTTCGCAGCCAAAATACAAACTATGTTTAATGTCTATAATAACAAACTGCATCCCGAACTGCCTGGATAAACGTGATAAAGCTGACCTAGGAAAACGTTAACAAAGGCAGAATCTAGACTGGGATGTGCACGTCAGTCAGGCTGGGAGTGGAGAGGGACGTGGTGGTGGTTTAGCTGTTCAGTCGTGTCCGATTTCGCAGCCCCAAGAACTATAGCCCGCCAGGCTCCACTCCATCCACAAAATCCATGGGATTTTCCAGGCAAGAATACTGGAGTGGGTTGCAGTTTCCTTCTCCAGGGACGTTCCTGACCCAGGGATTGAACCGGCATCTTCTGCGTGGCAGGTAGATTCTTTGCCACTGAGCCACCTGGGAACCCCTGGAGAGGAATACAGGCGTTCACTATATTACGCTCTCAACTTTTCTGTAGGTTTGAAAACTTTCATATAAGATTATTTGGCGGGGGGTGGGGGGCGGGGATCAACTCAATAGCTGGCATCTTCCATCTTGTACAGCACTTGTCCTGCTGTAACTCAGGTTTTCTCAGTTCTGTAGAATGTTCTATTTATGCAACAGAAACACTCCCTGATTTGGGTGATGTAAACTGTGATTATTAAACACCACCAGCTCTAAGTCTCCAAGAGTCCCAGGAAACATCGCATCTGATTCCCTTAAGCTGTCTGCCTACAGAGACTTCCCCAAAGCCCCTCCCCTGCAGAATTAAATGATCAGGAAGCTAATCTTTTTATATACTTCTCTACTGTCTCAGATCATTAAGAATCTAGGGTGTAAATGTTTATTATTCTTGAATGGTGCATAAACCAATTTCGGCCAAACCCGAAATACTGAGTTCTAATTAACAAAGCGATAAGGATGTGCAGCCCCGTGGAAATGCCAAAAGATGGAAAGTCGGAGGAGCCAGGTGTGTGGCCTGCCTCCTGCAGCAGCTTCCTCGGGGACAGAAGGCGGCAGATCGCACGTGCCATGCCTACCTCAGTGTTTGTTATGGGGACAGATAACTGCACCTCCGTTGAATAATAACATAAAGCAACAAGAAAGCACTTTGAGAACTATACTGCTTAACACACTTCGGGTATGATTACTAATTTACTTTGAAAGCGTTTTGCACCTGTTTTCGAGCATAGTGCTTGCTCTTCCTGTAACATCCTAACACAGAACTGCCAGGATTTGGAGAGCTCGTTATCTGAAGGTGTACAATAGGACCCTGGGGGAATGGAAGGCCTGCCTGGGCTGCCTTGTGAAACGGAAAAAGACTAAGTGGGTTAAAGGCTAGGCAGGCAGGCATAGCCCAAGGTCACTGGACAAAAGGAATTGAGGCTGCGCCCCCCACCCCCACCCCAGCCCCTGCTGTTTCGGTCTAGAGATCGGAGGTTTTGGAGGCAAACGCCCACAACGGAAGGATGGGGTCTGGATTAAAATCGGTGCTGGGCGACTCTCCTGGCAGTCCTGTGGCTAAGCCTCTGCACTCCCGCTGTGGGGGGTCCAGGTTCAAGCCCTGGTCAGGGAACTAGAATCCACATTCAGGAAGTAAAAAACCCTGTGCACTGCAACTAAGACCCAGTGCAGCCAAATATATATATATATGTATATTTTAAAGCACTACTGGAAAGAGACAGACCTGGTTATGAAGTGAAGTGAAAGTCCCTCAGTCATGTCTGACTCTTTGCGACCCCATGGACTATATACAGTCCATGGAATTCTCCAGGCCAGAATACTGGAGTGGATGCCCTTTCCCTTCTCCAGGGGATCTTCCCAACCCAGGGATCAAACCCAGGTCTTCCGCACTGCAGGCAGATTCTTTACCTCCTGAGCCACCAGGGAAGCCAGGAAGACCTGGCGGTGAGTCCATGATAGCTGGAGGTCTCCAGAGTCTGTCTGTCAGACTCCAAGGGCTGGTCATCCTAGCCTCCTCCTTTCCTCTTTTTTTGGGCAAGCAGTCAAGAAATGGAAGCCCCGTGATATGTGAGGAGTCCTGGGGCAGGCTGATGAGCTCAGATACACATTCTGAAGGACAGTGGGGGAGCCGAGGGTACTAGTATTAGGCACGTCTTAGGAAACACACTTACAGACCTTCACCTTCTTAGTCAGATGCAACAGCTGATCTTAGACTAGACCCTATGCTGGAGGGGCAAAAAAGTGCCGTAAACGACATTGTGAAATGACGAAATTAAAGTATGGAGAATTGATGACACAAAAGTGTCACGTCAACATTACATTTAGTGACGATGGTAAGTATACTGTGGTCACCTAAGAGACCATTCCTATTCTTAGGGAAGACTCAGTGAACTATGCAGCACTGAAGGACCATGATTTACGCAGCTTACTCTCAACTGGCTCAGAATGCAATGGTCTATTTGCATGTCTGCATGTCTGTGTGTATACATACATACATGCTTTGAAATAGAAATGATAAATGGAGCCAAAATTAAAGGACGGATCTGGATAAAGGGGACATAGGTTTTGTGCTATTCTTATTCTTACAATCTTTCTGTTCGATATTTCCAAATAAAAACCTAAAAAAAAAAAAATTAAAAAGAGGAGGAGGAGGAGAAAGAGAAAATTAGTAGAATGTCTTCCTAATAGACACGGAACAAATAATCACAAGGTGGGTTAAACTGAGTAACCACTCTTCAGTCAGTTTTGCTTAAAGCAAACAAAGCAGTACTTCAAAATATATTATCACGACAGTGAAAAAGACAATCCACAGAACTGGAGAAAACATCTGCAAATTATATGGATGATCATATGTAGGATCCAGAATATATAAAGAACTCTAACAACTCAGTAATAAAAAGACAACCCAATTTAAAAAACAGGCAAAGGATGTGACAGACTTCTCTCTAAAGAAGATATACAAATGGCCAATAAGCGCATGAAAAGATGGTCAAAATCATTAGCCGCCAGGGAAATGCTGGCCAAAACACAATGAGATACCCCGCACACACACAGGCTGGTTTTAATCAGAAATAACAGACAATAACAAGGGCTGAGAAGAATGTGGAGAAACTGGAACCCTAATATACAGCTGGTGGGGCTGACAGGCTGGCAGTTCCAGAGTTACCATTTGACCCAGCAATCTTAGTCCCAGGTACATTATCTAAGAGAAATGGAAACGTATGTCCACACAAAAACTTGTGCGTGAATGTTCATAGCAGTACTATTCATACCAGCCCAAGAAGAGAGACAATCCAAACGTTCATCAGCTAATGAATCAAAACACGACAAATCTAGACAATGGAATATTAATTGGCAGTAAAAAAAAAATTGAAATAGGGGTACATGCTACAACAGGCATGAACCTCAAAAACATTATGCTAAGTGAAAAAAACCCCTCATCAAAGACCACATACTATATGTCATTCAGTCGCTTGTCTTGTCCAACTCTTTGAGACCCCAATGGACTGCAGCACGCCAGGCTTCCCTGTCCTTCACCATCTCCCTGAGTTTGCTCAAACTCATGTCTTTTGAGTGCACACTGTGATTCCACTCATATAAAGTCCAGAATAGATAAATCTATAGAGAACAACAGTAGATTCGTAGTTGCCTAGGATTGAGGGGTATGAGAGATTGAAGGGATATAAATGGCTAAGGTTTGTCGGGTTTCATTTTCTAGTGAAAATGTTTTCATATTGATTGTGATGAGAACTGCATAACTGTGTTTATACTAAAAGCCACTGCATCGTGCACATTAGAAGAGTGAATTGTATGGTATGCGAATTCTATCACAAGAAAAAACTTGGTGGTCCTGTTACTAGTTATTGTTTAATAACGGGCAAATAGACTCATATGCTCTATAACAAGAGGTGAGTAAAAGTTCACGGCAGTGGTCTTAAGACTGTTCATCCAATCACAACAGCTTTTCAACTTCTTGTCTTAACCTCAGGAGGAAGAGGGCATCTGAGGTCTGGCTTCTACACACTCCTGAAGTCTTCATAGTCTCCGAAACAGAATAAGTAATGTCCCCCGCTTCAGTATCCATAGCATGGAATGAATCATTGACAACTGGGTAACTGCTGCCTATTTGCCTCATTTCAGGGCCTGAAACTGTGGATTCACTGAAGAGTAAGATCTGAGCCCTTCTCTGAAAGATCTCACAAATTCGGGGTATGACTGGTTAAAACGTAAGTTTTCTAATAGAGCCTGGAAGCCCCCAGGGGATTTTCGGCAGGCAACAGGAACTGAGCACCATGGAACTTTCCAAGAAGTATGGAGAGAAGAAGGTCCACACAAGGAGAAATGGGGGTGCTGCTGGGCTCTTGACCAGGAAGGACCCAGGGAGTGGCGAGGTGGAGGGTCAGAGTAGGAAGTTGCTAGGGAACATTAGGGCTTGCCAGGTGGTGCTAGTGGTAAAGAACCTGCCTGCCAGTGCAGGAGATGTAAGAGACGGGGGTTTGGTCCCTGGAGGAGGAAATGGCAACCCACTCCAGTAGTCTTGCCTGGAGAACCCCAGGGACTGTAGCCTGGTAAGCTATAGTTTATGGGGCTGCAAAGAGGCACAGCTTAGGGACCAAACCACCACTTTGTTCCTCTCCACTCCTAGCCTCATGACCACACCCACACGTCCCCCAGTCTAGATTCTGCCATTGTTAACATTTTCCTAGATCACCTTTATCACGTTTATCCAGGCAATTTTGGATGTTCTTTGTTACTATAGTCATTAAGCATATTCTGTATTTTACATGGAAAAGAGCGTAGGTTTAGGTACAATCTTTCAACAGATCTGTTATCAGAATATGGTCTATAAGAAAATTAAAACATATGGTTGTTTAGTCACCAGGTCGTATCCGACTCTTCTGCGACCCTGTGGACTGCAGCCTGCCAGGCTCCTCTATGGATTTCCCAGGGAAGAACACTGACGTGGGTTTCCGTTTCCATTTGGATGGAAACTTCACTACAGACATGACTGAAGTGACTTAGCACACATGCAGGGGGGACACTGACCATCAGACACCCCACACCCAGCTAGGAGGCCCCTCAAAGCTCTGGAAGGCACAGGGGAGACAGAAAGAGATGGAAGGGGTGGTCCTGTTTTCACCTTGTTTTGTAAATCCCTGTTCTCCAGGGCTGACCAGGCCCTCAGCTCACAAAGAACAGAAGTGGCTCCTCCCAGCTGCTAAGCCTGCCCTGAGGTTACGCTTGGGTTTCCCTTTCATGC
Source organism: Antilocapra americana (assembly GCA_007570785.1). NCBI lineage: Eukaryota > Metazoa > Chordata > Mammalia > Artiodactyla > Antilocapridae > Antilocapra > Antilocapra americana. The sequence continues at coordinate 2,585,235 of ML660781.1, forward strand.
CTCTTGGGAGAAAGGGCAGCTCAAAGAATAACTGGGGGAGAGATGTCTTCACTTGGGGAGCACTGTAGAGGAAATAGTCTGTGGAGGAGGAAAGTTAACAAATCAGTTAAGAATGTGAAATGTCTTGGCACTCCTTATGCGGCCACACACAGACCCATAAGGATGTGAACTTCTCTGCTCTGCTAATATTACGATTGGGAAAACGTCAGAGGCACGACTTGCTGAGAGTTGCTTCTAGATGGACTTTGAAATCGACTGGCTTCAGCCTGGATGAACCAAGCCAATCCTCTAAGATCCTCAGAACAGTCTTTCCTATTTAATTTTTCAACAAAATGCTGCACTCCAAACCTCTCAATGATCCCGCACTTTAAAAATAAGGAATGAATTTAGATTCTCTTCTAACTTTGGCTGGCACATAGCACTTAAAATCAACTGCTTTTGAAAATCTGACATAGTAATTAAGGTGCAAACATCTGTCCAGAGAAAAATTTTGCTTTGTTTCTCTATGTAAGCTATCCCTCAAATTCTGTGGGTCATTTTGGGCAAGCTCTATTTGTGAGATCATTTAAGAAAGCCAATGGGGAAAAGAGTGTCTTTAAAACGTGAGGAGCAAGTCTTTAAAAACTCAGTGTATGTGGAGCTTCCCAGGTGGCTCAGTGGTAAAAAACCCACTTGCCAAAGCAGGAGACGTGGGTTTGAAACCTAGGTCGGGAAGATACCCTGGAGAAGGAAACGGAAACCCATTTAAGTATTCTTGCCTGGGAAATCCATAGAGGAGCCTGGCAGACTGCAGTCTACAGGATCGCAAAAGACAACTTGGCAACTAAACAACCATATATTTTGTTTCAATTTTCTTATAGACCATATTCTGATATCTGATCTGTTAAAAGATTGTGCCTAAAAAGGAATATTGATATAAAATTTCTGTCATCTACTTCTTGAATCTGTTAAAATGAAAATCATTATAAACAATTGATCTCACCTTAAGGATGAACTGAATCTTAAAGAGTAAATCAAGAGCAAATGTGAAGAGGTCAGAACCTACCTGTTTTCATTCCCAGTCAATCCCTACCACCCTCTCCACCAAGCTGTCTTCAAGAAAACTTATCCTGTGACTTTAAGGACACATTTTCCACAAGGAAAGTAAACAAGTGAACAAATAAAATCATTCACGTTTCTTCCTTTATTTGCCTCAGTATATAGTTTTGATAATTTAAGATTTTTGTTTTTAATGACTAGCTTCTTTGCCTTGGAAGAAATTAGTGACTGCTTTTAAGGTCTGCCTTTCTTAGGTTACAGTTTTCAAAAGGACAGATTCACTGTGTACTTTCCATCACGTATACTAGCGACGGAATCACCCTAATACTCTTTGATTCACCACTACAAAGCCGTGGGCTGCGCCTTGCTTCAATTTCATGCTGTCTCTGACACGTCAGCCTTCTGAAGCAAGCATATCCCTGGCACAGGATGCTAACTTGTCAGGTCAGGTCTGCTATTTAATGCTACCTTGTCTTATAAAACCAATGCATGTATCTTAAGATAAATAGGATGATTAAAAAAAGTTCTTTTGTCTTGAGACACAAATAGTTAATCTCTGAAACTTAAGTCATACAGACCTCCTGTGATAAGCAGGCTTTGGGGGCTGAAACACCCATGGCTGTGGCCCCTTTTGCTTGTTGGACAGAAACTTGAATACACACTTGGGTACAATTACTGCTGCCTCGGTATAAAGGGGTGCTTGCCTGCACGTTAGCCTGGAGGGAATTGTCTGATCTAGTTGGAATTGGAAAACTACGTCTGTATTCCCGGAAGGCGGGGTGGAAATAACCTTTCTCCCCAAAGACATTGTGCAGGTCAGAAGGAATCACCCGGGCAACCCTGTCAATAGCCACCTTCACAAATTCTACACATTCATTAGTTCTAATTGACGAGGAAGCAGAGGATGTAAAGCTGACCTGGAGGACTGAAAACCAAAGTCTAGTCAGCCTTCCCAAACACCTGCCCTTAGAATTTACTCCATCAAGAGACTGAAAAAGCTGAGGGAAGAGGGAAGGGGGAATTGGCTTTTTAGATGCTTTACAATAAGATAATCCAGCGTGTTATCCTTTACACCTGCTTCTCACAAGAACAAAAGCACAAGATCCACTCTCAATACAGGTCACTCGGGTTCCAGAAGATGCTATTGTGTTTGAGCCCCTCTGATTTGACAATATGATCCTCTAAACTGGGGGATTAAAGGGTCTTGAGGCATTCCGACAGCAATAAGCTGGACAGGGCCTCTGGATTTCTTAACGCTTAAGATTTTATCTTCTCAAAATTCCTGGGTTAGAGTGTTACAGAAGGTTCCATTTGTACCATGGTATTTTCGTTCAACGAGTTTTTGTTTTCGTCTCTGTTTATTTTCTTCCTGCTGTTAGTATTTTAAGCCACAGACATTTAAAAGGGCCAACATCAGATGCCATTTTGACTGGAAATGCCAACATACTGAAAAATAGACTATATATATATATACATATGATAAATGTTTCAACACAGTATATTTCCATATACAACTCACTAACTCAAGCAATGAGAAATGCTTTGATGGTGTAATTATTTTCAAATGCCATTTTTCATTCAAATATATGTAGATATCAAAATATCCCTTGGAATCTTCCCCTTATGAGAAAATAAATAAGGGTTTCTAATGGATACAATTGTCTCTGTGTAAAATCTCCCAGGTGTGAAGTATCTTTCATTATCTTTCTTTTCTTAAAATGTGAAAACTTTTCCAAATTCACCCCCTACAATCGAACACTATAAATCTTGACTCCTATTCCCACTAAAGACAACCTGTGCATATTCCTTCTTTCTCTCAGATGCTTTATTTTAAAGTTGAGCTCAATTAAGAACAGAACCATGTACATTTATTAAATTTGGCTCTTTATCTCCAATGGGGACAATGAGGCTGTTTCTGAGCTTTCAAATTCTCTACCTGTACCAACTGGTACCAAACACACAGAAGAATCTTAACCTTCACCTCGAGTCTTGGCTGAAATCTCAAAATTCTTAAATGAAAGACATCAATCTTTACCAGCAACAGAATTAGAACTCATCATGGGATGTCACTGCTTTATCATTCATCCTGTAAGTTTGCTAAATGGAAAATCCTCAGGCAGTTGGCAAGGGAAAAATGCCTTTGGTGTTGACAGTCCACAATAGACCAGGAACTGCTCCCAAATCCTATTCATTTTTACAACATAATTCTCTTAAACAGTTGCCCTTATTAAAAAGGATTAAGGGCCTGCCACTATAATTTCCCTTCTGCCGAAGGCATCCTTTTAAAATGGGTTGTGATAGTCATTGCCCAGTGGAATGTTCCAAGCTGATGACATTTCAAATAGGCTTTCAAGGTGCTGACAACGGACCTCCGCTCATGGTTAGCCTGGGCACTCACTCCCAAGAAGATTTACAATAGAGGAAAAGGGGAAACCACTTCCCAAGTCCAATTTAATCTGGTCTAAGTCTTGGAGGGAAGGTCATTTCTCTGTCTGACTAAAAGATCCAACCCTCTCGCTCTCTTTCTTAAAAGACCCATAAATCACAGTTTGGGTAGACAAATTATAAAATGTGATATAATATGCTACAGATAAGTACCATATTTCTTCATTTCTAAGACATAATTCTCTCCATTGCCCTCACCCCTACATTGTAATGTTTCTGAACTACAGATGTATCTTGCAATCACCAGAACAGCTTAATGTGACAGTATTCCTCATCAAAAAATTAGTAATAAGTCAACGGTGCACCTTGTAATGGAGTCATAAATTGTCAAATACATGGGGTTGCTGAAAACAACCAACCTAGATTAAATCCTACCAATCCAGTGTTTGCAGTCTGCCACTACTTCAGAATCCAACAAATAAAGAATTTCAGGATGGAAATGAAACTTTTCTTCCTTCTAAAAGCAAAAAGATGTATAACTTCTCACAAAACCTTGCTTTTTTAAAGTTTATTAAACACAGAGAATCCAGTTTGATATTGGCTTTCTGTACCCACAGAGTATAAACCATATATGGAATCAAATCACTAATAAGGACATATGAAAATAACTGAAAACATCCAAAGAACACCCAAAGGTACATGCTCCTCCAATATCACTGGAACATTTCCCTTTTTAATTCTTAATTAAAAAATTTTTTTTTTTGTTTTGGCATGCAGCATGTGGGATTTTAGTTCTCTGACTGGGGATTGAACCCCCGTCCCTTGCATTGGGAGCTGTAGTTTTAACCACGGAGCCACCAGGGAAGTCTCGTTTTAAAAGGAGTTGTCTGGGTATATATTTATTACAAAGCCTATAAACAAAGTATTACTTTCAGGGGTACCTGATCTTTATTTTTGAATTTTATGTTCTAGGTTATGGCTTCTAACACATTAATTTTACATGTAGCCAATGACTTGTAAATTGAAACTCAAATACATAAGTTTCCTTTATTGAAGACTCAGATAAAAATTGGGGCTACCTGAATATTTTTCTCTGCAACTCAGACAGTTTCTCTTGAGAGGAGGGAGGGAACCCGAGCCTTTTATTTCCTTTAAATGTCTGAAAGTACTTTGTGTAGGAAATTCATACAGTATCCACTCAAATGCCTGCTGCCTGTCTGACTCAAGGGAAGTACTCCTTCAACAGAGTGGGGCCGGGGTCCTGACAAGCTCAAGTGTGCCATTCACCAGCAATGGCGCTGGGCGGCTTCCTTGGTCTCTCTGAGCCTCCAAGTGCCATAGAAGATCTATGACTGGGTAGTAAAACTCTCCCATCTTCAAGGTCTTTGAGGGTGTACTTGACGTATCCCAATTTAACTATGAAACAGGGACCCAAAGGTGCTGAAATGTTTGCAATGTTCAGCCTGGAGGGGCATGTATATGAACTTCAGCCAAGAGTTCCAAAAGGCCCATCTTGTCACCACGACTAACGGTAGGTTAGGTAAAAGTGCATGGGACTGCAGAGTCCAACACGACTGAGCAACTGAGAAAGCACACAAGCATGTATCTTATAAAGAAAGCAAGGAAAAAAAAAAAGGACCGTCACTGCAGGTGATTCAAGAAATCCAATTTTCTCAACTCCTACTTCTGCTATGTGACCAAGTTACTGGCTTTAATGTGCATTCAGAATCTGCCTGCAGGATGGCAGAGCCAGGTTCAATTCCTGGGTCAGGAAGATCCCCTGGAGAAGGGAACAGCTACCCACTCCAGTATGCTTGCCTGGAAAATCCCATGGACGGAGGAGTCTGGGGAGATATAGTCCACGGGGTCGTAAAGAGTTGGACATGACTGAGCAACTAACATTTCCACTTTTCATATACTTTCAAATTTATTTTGTAACAGATTAACTTTAAATAACAAACCGAAGTGAAAAGTTAGTTCATGAAAGCTAAGTTACATGATAAAACATGTCCAGGCCCACTAAATCTTCAAAAATAATAAGGCAGTAATTAAAGACCTGACCCTTTAACTCTCTCTGAAATCCACAAGGGTTTGGATCTAAAATATTAACATATGAACATGTTATAGACCTTTTAAGAATTTGCAAGGGATATTGGTTTTCTGGTTTGCCAAGGCGATATGCACAGAAAATTGTTTAAAATTAATGTAAAGAATAATGTTTCAGCAGGGATCATAATGATTTAAATTTAATGGACACTTGCTCCCGCCTTATGGGTTCCTGAGCCCCACTTCCCTTATCAATTAACCTGTCAGCTTGATAGTCAAATCTAATTAGTTAAATCCTTTTTTAATGAAAAGATTATGCCTTAAGCATCCTGCCAGTTCCAGGGCTGTTGGCAACTACAAAGTAATCTCTGCAAATTTAGGGGGTGGGGAGGGAATCCTTAAACTCCAGTGGAATCTGGAGCTCCAAGAGCTCATGTAAGCTGTAATTATTTAGAGCCCACAAAATACAGTGAACATGCAGCACACAAATGCTAAGGCCCTTGTCTCTTCGTGGGCTTCCCTGGTGACTCAGGCAGTCAAGAATCTATCTGCAGTGCAGGAGACCCAGGTCCGATCCCTGGGCCGAGAAGATCCCCTGGAGAAGGAAATGCCTATCCATTCCAGTACTCTTGCCTAGAGAACTCCATGAACAGAGGAGCTTGGCCAGCTACAATCCATGGCGTCGCAGAGAGTCAGACATGACTGAACGACTAACGCTTTCATTTTTGTCTCTTCCTATGGTTTTTCCCGTGGTCATGTATGGATGTGAGAGTTGGACTATAGAGAAAGCTGAGCGCTGAAGAATCGATGCTTTTGAACTGGGGTGCTGGAGAAGAGTCTTGAGAGCCCCTTGGACTGCAAGGAGATCCAACCAGTCCATCCTAAAGGAGATCAGTCCTGGGTGTTCACTGGAAGGACTGACGTTGAAGCCGAAACTCCAATACTTTGGCCACCTGACGTGAAGAGCTGACTCATTTGAAAAGACCCTGATGCTGGGAAGGATTGAGGGCAGGAGGAGAAGGGGACGAAAGAGGATGAGATGGTTGGATGGCATCACCGACTCAATGGACATGGGTTTGGGTGATTCCAGGAGTTGGTGACTCCAGGGAGGCCTGGCCTGCTGCGGTTCAGGGGGTTGCAAAGAGTCGGACACGACTGAGCGACTGAACTGAACTGATGGTTATTTTGCACATGCAAAGCAGCTACTTCCAAATACCCAAGAGAAATGGCTAAGTAAACTGGGCTCAACAGTTAACGGGGTGGAAAAGCAGACAGAAAATGGTTAAAAAAAAAAATTAACAAGTTATTGGTGACAAGTTAAATGTCCCTATGAGGAAATTCACAACATAGTTTATCTTCTCAGGCAAACAGGTTGGGCTCTTCAAAAACATCGACATCTTTAAAAAAAAATTCTTAAGGGTGTGTGTAGGAGGGGAGGAAGGAGGATGGAGTTCTGTATTTGATTTCAAGAGGAGAAAGAGACATATCAATCAAATGTGTGACCTGACTGGATCTTGGATTCAAAAAAGAATAAAAAAGGGTACTACTATCACACACACACACAACACCCCTCTCTTTGGAAGCAACCACGGATATAGTTCAGGGCTTCTCTGGTGGCTCAGTGGTGAAGAATCTGCCTCCTAATGCAGGGGGACACGGGTTTGCTCCTTTATCCGGGAAGATCCCACAAGTCATTGAGCAACTAAGCCTCTGTGCCACGCCGACTGAGCCTGCCGCTCGACAGCCCGGGAGCCGCAGCTACTGAGCCCGCGCATCGTAACTACTGAGGCATGAGCGCCCTGGAGCCTGTGCTCTGCAACAAGAGAAGCCCCTGCGGTAAGAAGCCCATGCACTGGGACCAGAGAAAAAAGGCCTGCACAGCAACGAAGACCCAGCACAGCCAAAAAAAAAAAAAAAAAAACATAAACAATAAAAGGATAGCTCAATAGGAACTTTAGACAAATTCTGGAATCATTTAACTTTCTTAAGTCTGATAATGATACTGACATTACACAGGAAAATGCAAGAGGTGAATACTGAAATACTCTGATACCTCTCACTTGGAAATGATTTAGCAAAAAAAAAAAGCAAATATGGCAAAATGTTAAGAATTGGTGGATCCACACAAAGAGTGTATGGGTATTCATTGTATTCTTTCACCAACTCTATAGGTTTGCAATTTTACAACATAATAAAAACTGAAAAAAAAAAAGCGAGGAAAAATTTAAAGTGAGAAAACAGGTTATGCTTCAACAGCCCTGGAGTCAGTATCTGACTACCCTGACCAGACAACAGGCTGCCAAGAACAAAGTCATGTCCACCTAATGTCCACTGTCCTAGCACACTGCCCAGGAAAAGGAGGCCCTCAGGTGTCTGATCAATGGACAGGTGGGTACATGAATGAGATTCCAGCTCCAACACATCAGTCATGGTGGCCTTAGGTCACCTCTCAGAGTCCCTGTGAAGCAATGACGCCACCAGCCTTGCGAGACCTCTGTGCATATTAGAATGCAGACTAAGGGCATAGCCAGATGCCAGCTGGCACATACTTGGTATTTAGCAAAGGGAACTATCGCTGTTACTATTAGGTAAGTCCATGTTTTAAAAATCCTTGATGCTGAGAAGTCTAAGAGGTTTTCACTTTCAACCAAAATCATCCAGATGTATAGATGTAATGAGACTGGAGAGGCCTCGTGGCTGTTTCCCTTGTACTTTTCATGTTACCTCAAAAATACTCCTTTGCTGGTCTCTATGAAGCATGAACTGGTTCTTCATGCCACCTGCCTGACATCCCTTCTACCAGGAGAAATGTGAGCTGGAACTGATCTTCCTAACATGGGAAAGTTCTTCACAGCAAGCTTTTCTCAGCAAAGCAGAGAAATGAGCTGTGTTACCCAAAGGCATTGGGTTGGAAGGAATTTAAAAGGAATTCTTCAGCTACCGAAAGCCCAAGAGCAGGCCTAAGAGGGTTAGCAGACTTGGGCTGCTGGACACAGGGAGGGAGAAGGGATTCTCCGTGGGAGTCTGGCGGAAGGGTAAGAATGACACCTTTCTTACTACAATGAGATTCCACCTCACACCCGTCAGAATGGCCGTCATCAAAAAATTCACAAACCATAAATGCTGGAGGGGGTGTGGAGAGAAGGGAACCCTCCTACACGGCTGGTGGGGATGTGAACTGGCACAGTCGCTGTGGAGACCAGGACTGTCGTGGAGTCACTAAGTCTCGTCTGGCTCCTTTGCAAACCTGCGCAACGTGGTCCGCCAGGCTCCTCTGTCCATGGGATTTCCTGGGCAAGAATACTGGAGTGGGTAGGCGTTTCCTTCTCCGAGGGATCCTTCTGACCCAGGGACTGAACCCATGTCTCCTGCATTGGCAGGTGGGTTCTGTACCACCAGGGAAGCAAGGAGCGCAGTTTGGAGACTTCTTAACAAACTAAAACTAAACCAACCATACAACCCTGTATGCGTGCGTGCGTGCCAAGGCGTTTCAGTCATGTCTGACTCTGTGCGGCCCTGGTGGCCACACGCCAGGCTCCTCTGCCCATGGGGTTCTCGAGGCAAAAGTACTGCAGTGGGGGGTCATCCTGACCCAGGGATCGAACCTGCATCTCTTATGTCTACTCCATTGGCAGGTGGGTTTTTTACCACTAGCGCCAGCTGGGAAGATCCAGCCAAAAAAAAAATATATATATATATGCATATACCTAGAGAAAAACGTGGTCTGAAAGCATGCTCCCAACGTTCACTGCCGCACTGTTTACAACAGCCAAGACAAGGAAACCACCTAAACGTCCATCGAGAGAGGGATGGATAAAGATGCTGTGGTACATACATACAATGGAAGGCTACTCAGCCATTAAAAACAATGAAATGATGCCATTTGCAGCAACACGGATAGACCTAGAGACTGTCTGTACTGAGAGAAGTCAGTCAGACAATGAAGCAGAAATATCGTATGACATCCTTTACATGTGGAATCTGGAAAGAAACGATAGAAATGAACTTATTTACCACCTAGAAACAGATCCACAGACTAAGAGAATGAACTTCTGTTGTGTGCCAGCGTGCGGGTGGTGGCAGGGTGGAGGGGTGGGGTGTGTGAGAGGGAGACTGGGGGGAAGGGATAGATAGGGAGTTTGGGATGGACATGTGCACACCGCTATATTTAAAATGGATACCAACAAGGTCCTACTGAACCGCAAAGGGAACTCGGATCAATGTTACGTGGCAGCCTGGATGGGAGGGGAGTTTGGGGGAGAATGGACACTTGTGTATGTATGGCTGAATTCCTTTGCTGTCCACCTGAAAATATTACAACATTGTTACCTGGCTATACTCCAAACTAAAATAAAAAGTTAAAAAAAAAAAAAGATCAGTACCTTTCCAGAGGGAGGGCCAAGAGAAGGGCAATGAGAATGAGCGAGTGTGTTTTTTAAACATGGACATCAAAGAGATCCTACCAACCATTCTCTCCACACCCCCGGTGAGAACATGCCACAGGCAGTCTGTCTGAAGGGAGAAGGGTGAAAGGCCCTGGAGCAGCTGATCACCACCAAAGAGCCCCTCTCCACCCCCGGCTCTGTCCCAGCAGACTGACCTGGTGACTTGTGACTTTGAGACCAGCTTGCCTCACTGATGTTCACACCCCAACGGTACTCCCTGAGGCACACCTCCTTCAACTCTTGAGTCTTGTGAACTTTCGAGCAAACAAGATGAATTTAGGTTTCAATAAATCCCCCTGTCAGCCTGATGGCATAAAAAAGAAAAGCCTCATGTTGAACCTGGGATCTGCCCTCATCAACTCCACAGGGGTCATGATTCAGATTTTGGCAGGAAAAGCTTTCTGACTGCTTTTTAAAGCAGGGTAGAGAGGGGGTGCAGCAAAGGCAAGAGGGAAAGCGGAAATGGGGCAAGAGGCTGGAGACAGAAGGGGACTGAGCTTTTTATAGGATAAAACTCTGATTTCCTGGCTCAGATCAAGAACCTTACATCCTAGGGGCTTCCCTGTGGTCCAATGGCCAAGACTTCGCCTTCCAATGCAGGGTATATGGGTTCCATCCCTGATCAGGGAGCTAAGAGCCTACAGACCTCATGGCCAAAACACCAAAACATTAGAAACAAAAATCAGAAGCAACGTTGTAATAAATTCAATAAAGACTTTTAAAATGGTCCACATCAAAAAGTGTTAAAAAGAGAAAGAAAGAAAGAACTTTACAGCTTAATATCTGGTCCCCAGGCTAACTCCCACCCATAAGTAACACCATCCTAAATTACCATCAGGGATGAAAATATAGTGGGGAGAAAAAAAAAAAGCTGGCAAGAAAACATAGAATTTCACCTTAGTGGTGTATCATTGGCTTCCCCTTTTGTTTTCAGACTTTGTTTTCAGAATCCCAGTGATTGGGTATAACCCCTGCCTGCTCTAAGGCAGTCCCTGCTTGCTATCTGAGAAGAGGAATAAGTAAGTATTTCCCACCTGTTAAGAAGCCCTTTATAGCTAGGTGACCCTAAACAAATACTCAGAAGGTGATACTTTTGTTTACACTGTACATTCCTTTTAATTCCATAGACATTTGGAAAACTCTGCTGCAAATATCTCCAAGGATATAGGACAGCTGACCTCTGTCTGGGGGCTGAGGTGGCTGGGAGTGAGGACAAGGTACTTGACCGGGTGTGTGACCCTGGGTGACTCCCCACTCGCTCAGCCTCTTTGCACCTCAGTTCCTCCAAAATCAAAGTGGCGGGAACAATACTATGTTCCTAGAAAAGGGCCTGAGGGTTCCATGAGTTAATCCATGCAAAGTGATGACGGTAACCAGGTGGTCACAAACCCTGGTGTGCATGGACAGTCCACGGTTAGGCGTGTGGTCTCAAAGTCATTAATAGCAGTCCGTTTCCCTTTCAAATGTGTCCTGGTCTGGAGAGCAAATTCCTGAGTCAAAAGACAAGCAGATGCAAGGCATTTTACAGGAGGCAATAAGACAAAGATATCAAAAAGGGAGTGTTTGAGACACAGAGAACAGACTTCTGGTTGCCAAGGGAGAGGTGGGTAGGGGAGGGATGGACTGGGAATTCGGGATTAGCAGTTTCAAACTGTTATGGACAGGACAGAAAAAAACAACAAGGTCCTACTGTATAGCACAGGCATGCCGAGCCACTTCAGTCATGTTCGACTCTCTGTGACCCCATGGACTGCAGCCCTCCGGCTTCTCTGTCCATGGGATTCTCCAGGCATGGAGTGGGTTGCCATGCCCTCCTCCAGGGGATCTTCCCGACCCAGGGATCGAACTCCTATCTCCTCTGTCTCCTGCACTGGCAGGTGGGTTCTTTACCCCTAGTGCCACCTGGGAAGCTATAGTCAATATCCTGTGTTAAACCATAATGGAAAAGAATATAAAAAAGTGTGTGTGTGTGTGTGTGTGTGTGTATACACGCAAAACTGAGTCACTTTACTATACAGCAGACATTATCACAACATTGTAAATCAACTATACTTCAATAAAATAAATTTTTAAAACTGTTTTTTAAGGTCCTAAAGCAACAGCAGGGCTACGGTCATCATTTATGTTTTTGCCGTCATTGCTATTTTTTGTTTTTTTTAACCTTTGTTTATTCTTAAAAGATGGAAGGCAATAAACAGAAAAGTAGAAAAGGAAAGGCTGCTGGCGGGGGCAAAGACGGGGGTCGGGGGGTGAGCTCAGACGGGCAGTCTAACCCGGGAGGCCTGCAGGGAGGAAGGCAAGAGCCTGGCTCCCTCTCAGTCACCAGGGGAGTGAGAGGAGGTGATGATGCCATGGAAACAACTGCGCAAGTTAAACAGCTGTCTGTTGTATTCTTCTCCCCATCCCTTCTTTCTAAATTGAGGTATAGCTGGTTTAGAGCGTTTAGTCAGTCATGTCTGACTCTTTGCGACCCCGTGGACGGTAGCCTACCAGGCTCCTCTTTCCATGGGATTCTCCAGGCAAGAATACTGGAGGCAGTTGCCATTTCCTTCTCCAGGGGATCTTCCCTACCCAAGGATCAAACCCCAGTCTCCCGCGTTGCAGGCAGACGCTTTACCCTCTGAGCCACCAGGGAAGACTCTCAAAAAGAGAGGGGACAGTTTTCATCATATCACTAAGATTTCCAGTCCACACTGCTGTCCCATCACTTGACATTCCTTTAGAGTTTTTCCTATTTAAAAAAAAATTTTTTTTTTGCGCTTTTAATTGGAGGACAATTGCTTTACAATGTTGTTTCTGCTGTACAACATGACTCAGATCTATGTATACATTATCCCCTCCCTCTTGAGCCTTCCTCCCAAACCACCCCCCAGGTCATGACAAGCACCAAGCTGACCTCCCCGTGTCACACACAGCAGCCTCCCACTAGCTAGCTAGTTTACACATGGTAGCGTGAACATGTCCATACGACTCGTCCCACCCGCTCCTCTCTACCTCTGCATCTCTCTCTGTCCTGCAAATAGGTTCATCAGTACCATGTTTTCGACTCCATATATATACATTAATGATACTTGTTTTTCTCTGACTTACTTCACTCTGCATGACAGACTCTACTACAAATGACCCAATTTCATTCTTTTTTATGGTAGAGTAATATCCCATTGTATATATGTACTCCTGCTTACTTTTAACCAGGCGTCAGTATAACGTTCCCGTTCTTTAACTGTATAAAGTCTAGCGGTGGGTGGTGAAGGTAAATGCCACACTAGAGCTGCCGGGATGCTGCGGGGCTGCCAGACCCGACACAGGCTGCTCTGGTGTGTCCAACGTCTCCATCAGCGTTCCCAGGCTCGAACTGCAGATCTGCTGTTTCTTCCCAAACAGACTACAGATGGTGCAGGCTGACTGAGAAACTGTGTTGTCAACAAGAGGCTTTTTTTTTTCCCCCCCGAGTTTTTTTTTTTTTTTTTTGATGTGGACCATTTTTAAAGTCTTTATTGAATTTGCTTTACATTTTGGATTTTTGGTCCTGAGGCATGTGAGAGCTGTGCTCCCTGCCAAGGATCGAACCCTCATGTCCTGCTTTGCACAGTGAAGTATTAACCACTGGACCCCCAGGGAAGTCCCAACAAGATTCACTTTGTAATTTACCAACCCGGAGGCTGGGCTGGCCCAGTGGGAAGAGCGGAAGATGGGGAGGCTGGGGAGTTGGGACACGTGAAGCGGCTTTGCCCCCTCCAGTCACAGGGCAGCGTTCTCACCCATGAGACACTTACAAGGCTGGGCTACTGTGTGAACGAAACATACCAGCACAGGGAGGTCCCTGGCCTGTTCTCAGCACTCAATGCTGTGGGCAGCCTGCTGTTCCTCTTGCGGAAAATACCCACCCACCTGGGACCGTCAGATTATCTAATAAGAAGGCCAAGTGAGCTGACTAGATCAAGTGAGGTCCAGACCTTTCCTTATTTTCTTTCATCAGACTCTCCAGTTACAACCTAAACCTCAAGGCTTAAAATCATTTTTAGGATGCTGCATTTTTAATTGGTGAGGTTCAAGCCATCAGAAATTGAGCCTCTATTGTATACAAAGCACCCTGCTGATTAATGCGAAATGGGGTCAGAGTTCAAAGAAGGGACAACAGCTGCATCTGGGATTCTAGTAAGAAAGTCAGGGTGGACCAGGTGTTAAAATCTTGGGAGGATGGAGGGCTTCCTGGAGGATGTGGCATCTGAGCAGAGTTGTGACAGACAAGAAGGACTTTAAATTTATACACGTGTGTGTAAACTTGGGCTTCCCAGGTGGGGTTAGTTGTAAAGAGTCTGCCTGCCAATGCAGGAGACATAATAGACGTGGGTTTGATCCCTGGATAGGGAAGATCCTCTGGAGGCGGGCATGGCAACCCATTCCAGTATTGTTGCCCGGAAAATCCCATGGACGTGGGCCTGGCGGGCTAGAGTCCATGGGGTTGCAAAGAGTCGGGCTGACTGAAGAGACTTTTAGCATGCATGCATGTGTGTAAACTCATTTGATGCTTTCAGATAGCACTCTTTTTAGACATTTTGTCTCTTTCACTGATCAACACAAGCCACGTGAGAATTTATTTTTAATGAGTTAAAAACATGGGTTAGAGCTACGGTAAGAATACCACAGAGATGGTACAGATGTGTTAATAAAACTCCTGATCTGACACTAACTTCTTGCTCTGATAACGTCTTTCTAGTTAGAAAGAAGTAAGCATTTATCTTGCTTTTCCTTTGATTATATTTGAGGGTAATCAAATAAGTGGTGGCTCAGATAGTAAAGAATCTGCCTGCAATGCAGGAGACCCTGGTTCGACCTCTGGATCAGGAAGATCCCCTGGAGAAGACAATGGTAACTGACTCCAGTACTCTTGCCTGGAAAATCCCATGGATGGAGGAGCCAGGCGGGTTACAGTCCATGGGGTCGCAGAGAGTCAGACATGACTGAGTGACTTTCACCTCACTTCAAAGAAGTCCAGATGATGAAGGAAAGCTCACTGCACAGAAGAATTTCAGCCAATAAATGTGGAGGATGGTAGAAAAGCCATCCCTTTACCACTTCTGAGGAAATACTGGATGAGGCAAAGATCAGTAATACAGGAGAGCGTCAGATGAAAGGCTGAGGGGGACGCTGACGATGCAGGGATCAAGCTGCCAAACCTGAACTTCCTGAACCATCCTGGCGTCACTGGCACTCGGTCATCCACATACTGTGAGTCCCAGACGTGAGGTGACATGAAGCTCACAGTGACGGCCACGGAGTTTACTTCCCCAAACGTCTAACCTGAATCTGGTCAAAGCTATGGGGTCAATTTCCATTAACAGCAAAGATGTGGGACTGAGGAATAAACTAAATGATGCCACAAGGGCTTCCTGAATGTGGGATGGTTAACGAACAGCTGACCTGGTTTCTGCATCAAGTCACTGGCTTGAAGCGAATGGGAGGCTGGGGAGAAGGTGGACGGTTCTCAATTAAGACAAGTAGGACTCGACCCTGGTTTGTATTCTGATGGCCTAGGTCACATAAAACGACACTTGTGAGACAATCAGAGACATGGGGTAAGAGATGGGTATCTGATGACACTGGGGAATTATCGTTTACTTTGTTACTGTTTATGTGAAAAACAACTTTTTAAAAATAGATGTGCACTGAAGTATGTAGGGGTGAAATCACATGATACTTGACATGGGCTTTAAAACGTCTATCATTTGGGACTTCCCCAGTTGTTCCAGGGGCCAAGACTCCATGCTCGCAATGCAGGGATCCTGGGTTCCATCCGAGAAACTAGATCTCACACGCCGCAACTAAAGATCGAGCATGCTACAATGAAAGACCCCATGTACTGCAACTAAGCCCTGGCACAGGCAAATACATTTTTTTTTTTTGAAAATCCTATAGGGCTTCCCTGGTAGCTCAGATGGTAAAGCGTTTGCTGACAATGCAGGAGACCCGGGTTCGATCCCTGGGTTGGGAAGATGCCCTGGAGAAGAAAAAGGCAACCTACTCCGGTATTCTTGCCTAGAAAATCCCATGGACTGAGGAGCCTGGTAGGCTACAGTCCATGGGGTCACAAAGAGTCGGACACGATTGAGCGACTTCACTTATTCACTCATCACGTAAAAATAATCATGGCAAAATCTTGATAAATACAAATCTGGATAATGGGTACATTTGGGAACTCATTCATTCTAATGTTTTCTTTCCTTAAGTTTGACAACGTCAATTTTTTTTAAAAGCTCCTGATGTGGATCTGTGGTAATACTGAATTTACTTTCCTACGTACATTTCATTGCTTGCGATGTATGAGACATGCATTCAATCCCTGGGCCAGGAAGATCCCCGGAGAAGGGAATGGCAACCAGCTCCAGTATTCTTGCTTGGGTAATCTCATGGACAGAGGAGCCTGGAGTGCTTCAGTCCATGGGGGTCACAAGAGTTGGACATGACTTAGAGATTATACCACCATCATACATTTCCTTTCCCATGTAAAGATATATGACTTTGAACCGACATTCATTCAGATGTTCACGAGTAAAAAAGACATTTAAAAGAGCTTTCCTGTAGAAAGTCTTCACACACAAGAATCCCAAAGTGTGATCTCAGTACCATAAAAATTGTCATCACCTGATTATTTGTTAGGCATGCAAGAACCTTCAATGAATTCTTGAGCCTGACCCAAGACACACTGAAACTCCGTGGTGAGACCAGCAAGGTGTGTCTCAAGATAACTCACGCAGGCTCCAGTTTGAGAATCATTGCTACAACACATCTTGTCTTGGGAGAGGCCTATTCCTAAAGGAGAGGGCTTGCCAGGAGGCTCAGTGGTAAAGAATCCGCCTGCCAATGTAGGAGACAATCTCTGGAGGAGACAACGTAGGAGACAGTGTAGGTTCGATCCCTGGGTCAGGAAGATCCCCTGGAGAAAGGAAATGGCAACCCACACCAGTATTCCTGCCTGGGAAATCTCACGGACAGGAGTCTGACGGCTACAGTTCATGCAGTCCCAAAGAGCTGGACACGACGGAGCGACAAACAGTATTCTTGAAGGAAACCTAGAAAAGCTTTAATATTTAGGTACTACATTTGGGGGAGGGGGAACCCAACTTAGAGATAATTTTATAGTCTGAAAATATAATAGTTTGCACAAAGGGGAAAAAAATATTTCAAAACACTGCTATTACTGTACATTCCTGGCTACTGAAATTTTAAAAAGAATTTCCATGACACTTGGTTTACAAAATAAGTTACTTATCATCTCAGCACATCTGTGCACGATGTGGGTATTTCGAGCTGTGATGACCCTTCATACAGATGACCAGCCAGTGTTTGCCAGCCAGGAACTAGATGGAACAGTCTGTCTTTCAGAAGCAGTTAAGTAAGTTAGCTCAGCGGGCTATAGTGTAACACTGGCCCAGGGTCATGGTTCCAAACCCCACTTAGATAAGAGAGCTTCAGTCATCATGCAGCCCTGACTACAGGCCTTGCATCTATAAGCACGCTTTTCAGGAGGAGTCCTGTCCACCAGGCTATGGAGAGTGGGGCACTGGAAATCCAAGGCAAAGGCAACAGCCGAGTCTGGTGGGAGGGCCACACGGTTACTTTCGACAGATCCACTGTATCTGGTATTACAAATAAATAAAGTTGCCCATGAAAAACAGACTTCTTCCATGGTCAAGAGCAGTGTGGATTTCACTCAGGGATTCGTGGGTCATCTGAGCATTCACAGAGACCTTACCACCAGACGTGCCTTCTTGATCTAGTCCAGGGGTCCACCCACATCAGAAGCACCTGGAAGACGTGGTCTAAACAGACTACTGGGCCACAGTCCGAGTTTCTGATCCTGCAGAGCAGTGGTTCCCAACCTTTTCTGGCTGGTTTCATGGAAGACGGTTTTTTCACGCACACGTGGGAGGGAGGGGTGGTTTCAGGATGACTCAAGTGCGTTACATTTACTGTGTACTTTCTTTCTAACCTAATGCCGCCGCTGATCTGACGGGAGGTACTGGTCCACGGCCCGGAGGTTGGGGACCCCCTGCCGCAGGAGAGTTTGCACCTCTAACAGTATCAGGGGATGCTGACATTGCTGGTTCGGGGACCACACTTTGAGAACCACTACCTAGACCTGATCTTGCACTTGAATTCCACCTGATCCATTCCTTTTAATGGTGAGTTAGCTCCTTATTGGCAGAGACTGTGAAACTACGAGTCTACGAAACTGAGTACTGGGTTTGGAAAACCAACCATGACACATCAAGCAGGGGAGGAGGGTGCAGATTTGAACTGCGGACGTTCTTTAAGCATGCCAGGCTGGGCGCCGGGCTGGGCACCAGGCTGGCAGCTCGGCCTTCATCACATCCTCAAAAGCTGACGCTGGGGGCTTCCCTGGCGGTCCAGTGCTTAAGAGTCCACCCGCCAACGCAAGAGACATGGGTTCGATCCCTGTTCAGGAAAGACTTCACATGCTCTGGGATACCTAAGTCCATGAGACAAAACTCCTGAAGCCTCTGCTCTGTAACAAGAGAAGCCACCACAGCGACAAGTCCACGTACCGCAACTAGAGAAAGCCCGTGTGCAACAACAAAGACCCAGCACAGCCAAAAAGAAATTAGGAAAAAAAAAATTTTTTTTTTAAAGCTGATGCTGTACTCCACAGCCCTCTCTCAGATGAGTCCTACAGGAACAACAGAGAAGGCTTGGGTGCCCGGGTGTGTGCACGCGAGTGCGCCAAGACCAGGCTCTGCCACCCATGTGAAGGGTGACTCCTCGCTCCCCAGTCCTGCCTTACCTACCTGCCGCCCTCCCCGTGCTGGGATGTCAGTTGTTCACCTGTATGGAAATGACAGCTGCTTGTCACGGTCTACACGAGCGGCCTCTCTCACCACGGTAACTAGTACGCCATTTCCAAAGCTGTCATTCTCTGGTGTCAGCACAACCCACTGTTCAAAGATTTGCTCTGACACGAAGCAGGCAGCGCCGTGACTGTTATTGCCGCCGACTCCTCTGGGCTCCGACTCCGATGGCAGCTGCTCGGAGCCCAGGGTTTGTTTCACCCAATTATTTGTTTGTCACTTGGAAGCCCGGGATGTCGAGCAGGTATTGGGGAGGTATTTTTGGCCTGATGCACAGGCAGGAAGCATAATGAGGCCCTCAGGTGAAGGTCTATTTTGTCAGTTGGGTGGTAGGCTGATGTGCAGCTGAAGTCTGAGCAGCAATTAGGATATTTGAATAAGATAAGATACCTGGCAGGATGCTGAGCACGCTCCGGAAAGTCGGCCTTAACTTTTAAAAATGTGAAAAAACCGTCCGAGTAGGCAGTTTTCAAGTTTGTCCTGGAGCGAATACTGGAGGAGGCGGCAGCGGTGGAGAGCTCTCTCCCCAACCCGGACGCCCTGAGAAGGCAAGGGGTGCAACCAGGCAGCAGTATGACCTGAAGGTGGGCGCTACGGGTGCAGGAGAGGAGGTCCCAGCCAGACGGGGTCCTGCGTCATTCAGGCAAATATCAGCTGCCCCTTGGGAGTGGCACTGGGGCGCCATCTTCTCACCAGTTCTCCCCAGGCTTCCTATTTAAGTCAGGGGTTTGTACTTTCCACGCGGAGCAGAAGCAAATTGATGAGATGTCTAACAACATCTTTGTCTAATGGGGCAAAGGCCATTAAATGGGGGCACTGTGGCCAACCACAGAAACCAAACCTACGGCATCTAGTTTATGATTCCATAAGCCTCACCGACTCAATGGATGCGAATCTGAGCAGACTCCAGGAGACAGTGAAGGCCAGGGAAGCCTGGCGTGCTGCAGTCCACGGGGGGCCAAGAGTCGGAACGTGACTTAGCGACAGAAGAGCAGCAGCAAAGCACACCACGGTAGCGCCCCTGCTCCTAATCCAGGAATCGGTTTCGAAGATGCTTGTTGTCTTGGCTGTGACGGTCTTCCTTTCTACAGCCATCAATCTCAGGAAGTAAGGGTGACAGTCCAGGCAAACCGAATCCTCAAAACGACACATGATCGATCTGGTAACGATAAAATGAACCCGGCTCCTCCCTGAATCCACTCACCATTTTAAGTCCATGCCGCCTCTTGGGCAACGCCAAGACACTGAAATGACTGTTTCTTTAAAACAAACCTTTCCCCAACAGACTGGACGAGGCTGCGAACAGAGCTAGAATCCAGCCAACAAGTGCGGTATTGGGAGAAGTGGTATTATCAACACCGTGTAGCAAGTGAAACGTAGGAAGGCCTCTTCAGTCAAAAGAGGCCTAGATTAACTTTTGAAGAAGCAGAGCTGCGTGGTGCATGAAGTCTGCTGACAGCCGAAAACAGATGGTGAAATGGTGACATTCCCTTGATGGTGGAGAATGGACCATCGAAGCCTCATTTCAACTCACGGTTGGTAAAATGAGTCACTCTACAGAAAAGGACGCCTCTTGCCAGCTTGTCTCCGGGTGGCTCCAAGGCAGGGCTTGGCTCTTTCGAACCCTCTGTTCTACTTCTCACCCATAGCAATCCAGGCTTTGGAACTGGCCAGTCATTCCACTTGAGCAGTCAAGTACAAACGAACCGAGGCACCTAGATTCTCCTACACTAGGGTTTTATAAACATTTACTAAGCAGATAAAACACCTCTTTAACAACACTTGGATTGTAGACCGGCAGGGGAGGAGGACTCCACATTATTATTCTAATTCCGCAGGGAGATTAAGACTTAACAGCTGGTGTTCAAACAGTACAGCCTCTCAAGCTCCTCTACCTTCCCCCGAGGATACACCCCTTCCCGCCTCTCAGGTGCTTCCAATAGAGATTCTTTCCAGGAGAGAGTCTGTCCTAGCTCCCAAGTTCAGGGCTTAGGTCATGGTACATGCCTCTCTAATGCAAGTGTCCACAGTCTCCTTCACAACTCTCATGGGAAAATCTGTGCCCGCTACACAAATTTCAGGCTCTAGAAGGACCTGTTGTTGGTGTTTAGTCGCTCAGTTGTGTCCCAGTCTTTGAGACCCAATGGACTGCAGCATGCCAGGCTTTCCTGTCCTTCACCATTTCCCAGAGTTTGCTCAAACTCACACCATCCAACCGTCTCATCTGTCGCTCCTTCTCCTGCCTCCATCTTTCCCTGCATCAGGGTCTTTTCCAATGAGTTGGCTCTTCCCATCCGGTGGCCAAAGTATTGGAGCTTCAACTTTAGCATCAGTCCTTCCAATGAATATTCAGGGTTGACTTCCTTTAGGATTGATTGGTATGATCTCCTTGCTGTCAAGGGACTCTCAAGAGTCTTCTCCAGCACCACAGTTTGAAAGAATCAATTCTTTGGCACTCAGACTTCTTTATGGTCCAAGTCTCACATCCGTACATGACTACTGGAAAAACCATAGCTTTGACTATAAGGAACCTTTTTGGGCAAAGTGATGTCTCTGCTTTTTACTGTGCTGTCTAGGTTTGTCATAGCTTTTCTTCAGAGCAAGGAACAAATGTCTAGAAGGACCTAGAACCCTCTAAAGTAAACTCTGGCCTTCAAACCAGGATGGGATCTGGGAATCTACACAGCTTTCTCAAGTTAATGGGAAAACCTAGTCCAATGGAGTAATTTGCTCAAGCAGCCCAGCTCAGACTTGAGCCTGGATCTTCTAAAACTAAAAGGTGTGGTGCACCCCACCACCTCCACATACTTTGCCAACCTGGCGACTATTTAAGCAACAAAATCTAACTGAGGAAACATGCAAAGAAGAAACCCTGTTGATAGGTGACACACAGACCTTTACAATCTTTTCGATAGCTTGCTAAGTCATTTCAGTCGTGTCTGACTCTTTGCGACCCTGTGGACTGTAACCCGCCAGGCTCCTCTGTTCATGGGTTCTCCAAGAATATGGGAGTGGGTTGGCACTTCCTTCTCCAGGGGATCTTTCTGACTTAGGGATAGAAAACAGGTCTCCTGCACTGCCAGGAGGGTTCTTTACCACTAGCGCCACCTGGGAAGCAAATCAATTTTTACAACGGAAAGCTCGAAGGGGTAGGTTTTAGTCTCACAGTGAGCACAAGCTGGCACATCTGTGCCCATGGAACCCACTCTCTGAAAGGATGACACAGTTTGCAGTGTGAGGGCTGGTCTGTTTCTGACTTGCTGACCCTTCAGGGCCCACCTTGGCTCAGCTTTCCCTCCTAGGGTAGTCTTAAGCTTCTTACCCATTGAGCTATTTCAAAAGTCTCTTTTCTTATTTTAAAATATGTTCAAACTCTTATGCTTCTGGCTACTATGTTTGATGGGATCCGTTCACTGCTGTATCTCCTATACCTGTTACATCATCAGCGCTCAGTAACGTCTGTTGAATGAAAGAATTCAGTATGGCTTCCATTTTCTGCCAATGGAACGAAAACTGACATTCTTCACTTCCCAGGAGACAAATCCAACCTCAGAGGAAGACTCCTTGTCAAACCCAAGTCTGTGAATAAAGTTTATGGATGAAGAAGCTTTCAGAGATCAGCCAGAGAAGTCCAGCAGTGGCCAATCCACACTTGGAAGAACAAAAACTGATATAAAACGAAAGGAATTGTACAAAGAATCAAAAACTAATATAAAACAAAAGGAACTGTATGGTTCGGCTTTTGGCTAGAGGAGCTGTACCATGGAAAGAGCCTTTTCCGGCTGTAAACAGATAATGAGAAAATGATATAGTCCTGGCTAAAATTAGGTTTCAGTGTTACTCTTCTGAGAGATGTGAGAGGTGATAGATAAGAGGGGGAAAATGTTTTCCAAGTGGCTTTTAAAGGCATCCCAATATAACCGCCTCCCACATCAGCCTATTAACACGTACACTTGAGACATTTCCCTCTTCAAAAGGACTCTTAGAAAAAGCAATGATGTGCTCTCAACCTCCTCCTCTCTAAGACAGGGTTTACGAGGGTCAGAGATGTGAGCGCCCACGGGGCATTACTCCTTATTAACAGGCGCCCCTCCCACCTCCGCATGGATTTGGGCCTCGTGCTTATGTCATTGGTTGCTAGGGAAATGCCCCTGCTGGAAAATCCCAAGTTACTTCCAATAAAATCTGGCTGAAAAGGAACAACTGATCCAATTACCGGCACAGGAATGGGCATGGAGAGTAGAAACATGGAGAAATTCATGTCTTATTAGAAGGGAAGGAAGTCAGAGATGTCTACAGCTGAGCTCAGCTGCCATGCAGTCGCCATGATGCTTTTGTGGCAGACCTGCTCAGATAGCAGTGGGCATCCTGGGTGAGAATGAAGATATGGGTGAGACCCTCCACTGTCAACGGGAAATTTCCTACTAACTTCCAGGGAACACAGACTATCTTAGCATGGTATGGTGGGAAAAGTCCTAGAGACTTGTTTTGGCCAATGAGACGGCTGGGAACACGACACAACACAACCAAGCTGAAGCTTTAAGATACGTTCTATGATCCTGTCTCTATTTTTTTCCTTCTACCAAGACAACTACCCTGAGGGCTGCTCCTATGACCTGGGTACCAGAATAACGACAAGGGGAACCACAGCTGGTCCTCAAGCAGACATCCAATATGAGACTTTTGTTGGTCTAAGCTCTGCAGTGTAGCATGCCAAAACAGATAAACAGAGACCCTATTAAGCGATGAAGAAGGGTTGTTCTCTCCAGAACAACCATGCCAGTGCACTGGGAGCTGGACTCCTGGGCAGCCTACTGGGCACTGGTAAAGTGTCTGTAAGAGGAAAGCACATGGAACACGGCGGCTCTACACCCTAAGCTATCCTACTGAGCAGACTGTTCTGGCCGTGTGGCTTTGCAGGGTCTCAGTTTGCAGCCAGGGACCAGGGATTGAACCTGGGCCCCAGCAGGGAAAGCCCAGAATCCTAACCCCTGGGCCACCAAGGAACTCCCAATATTAATTTTTCAACTCCTGGATTCAGTTAATGCTGAGAGATTTGCTCAAATGGAGAATTGTGCGCATTATGGCCACAGTGACCTGACAGAGCGACCCACTAAGGACTGGCCCCTTCCACTCCTATCCAGAGGCTTCAGGAATTGGGAAGAAAGCATTTCGAGGAGAGGAGCCAGAGGCATAGCCACGTATGGCCAGCTTTCCACTTGGAGGTACAATGAACCGCCAAACACTCATTAATGGACCGTCTCAGGCCTTAGAATGCATTCTCCCAGTAAGTCCAGTGAACTCATGAAGGGGGTCCTCAATTGATTTCCACTGAGAACCCCTGCTACTTTTTTAAAGCATACACTGGGGCAAGTAGGTTGAAGACTTCAGTGGCTGCCCCAGGCTATATCAAAGACAGCTGAGCAAAAAGTTCAGGCACCATGAAATTAATAAAACCTGTGTTGCACTCACTTCATCACAGGTTCAGGAATAAACTGGTAAAAATTTGAAAGGCACAGAGGAGATTATTTGAGTGGGAATCGATCCCACTGAAAATTTGAGTGGGAAATCGATCTCCACTGAAAAATTCTGACATTTCCTTATACAGCATATTCACTGGATTCATAATTCCCCCAAGTTGCTTCCTGAGACTGAGCATTGCTGGGCTTTCTGGGTAATTGAGACAAATTTTGTTTGTTAAATAAATTCCAGGCAAGAATATATTTGACTTATGCACAAGGAAAGAATTCTTATGTAAGCTGCACAACAATGGAGTTTTATCTTATCTGAGGCACTCACTGCTGCTCGCCTGTGTGTTTTACTGCCAAAATAAAATAAATTGAATCAGCTCACACATGATAACATGCTCTTTCCTAACTCATACTAATTGCTTGGCTAATTGATGTTTGTTGAACTTTCTCCATTTCATTGAGTGATTAGGTACAAAGCTAACAGTTGACATCTGTAGGCGCTTAACTGGCGTCTGTAATTACTGTTAATGTTAAATAATTGTTAGTTAATTGGAGTGGTAACTGAGTGAATGGAATCCAGATTGTGAAGCAAAAAGAAACCTAGTTAAATAAACATACATTTTCAGAGAAAAACAACATTTTTCTGCAGTTGTCAGAAACCAGAAATAATCCAGAGGCCATGGGATAGCCACGGCTTCCTCCACCCAGGACACTCTCCAGGCCCGGGCTGACCCCACGCACTTGAAAGCTCTTACCAGCGAGGAGGCCCTTTGTCACTGAACAGTTCTCATTAAAGACTCTCCAGAGCCAGTTTGATGGTTTCTTTAAGCCAAGAGTCTACCGTGAGTGTGTATTAGTTTCTGAGACAAGTGAATTCGACATCACTGCCCAAACAAAGCACTTAAATATGAATGGAATGAGAACTGATGCTGGTCAACATTCAAGTGTCTTTGCTAATATTGCCAAGTATGGAGAAAAGTCTTTCCAAGAACAGCGGTGATCAATCAATAACGTAAGGGAAGAGCTTTTCACTGGGCTCAAAAATAAACAATGGCGTGTAATCATCTGACTAAAAGAATGTTATCCTCTGCTCTGCTAGCCAACTTATTGAAAAGCAGAGACATCACTTTGCTGACAAAGATCCTTCTAGTCAAACCTCTGGCTTTTCCAGTAGTCATGTACCATATGAGAGTTGAACCATAAAGAAGGCTGAGCACCTAAGAATTTACGCTTTTGAACTACGGTGCTGGAGAAGACTCCAGAGAGTCCCTTGGACAGCAAGGAGATCAAACCAGTCAATCCCAAAGGAAATCAACTTTATTCATTGGAAAGACTGAAGCTGAAGCTCCAATAGTTTCCCCAATCTGATGTGAAGAGCTGACTCACTGGAAAAGACCCTGATGCTGGGAAAGATTAAAGGCAGGAAGAGGAGGAGGTGACAGTGGATGAGATGGTTGGATGGCATCATCAACTCAATGGACATGAGTTTGAGAAAACTCAGGGAGATAGTGAAGGACAGGGAAGCCTGGCATGCTGCAGTCCATGGGGTTGCAAAGAGTTGGACACCACTTAGCAACGGAACAACAATGCTCTGGTCCAGCTCAGAGGCGCACTCAAGATCTGGGGATCTGGGAATCTGGTCTCCTTTTAATTTATCTGGGCAAGTGGCACTGCTGTGAGAGTCCTACTCCAAAGACCCGCGCAAGATCAATTCAAATGCTCGGAATATCTTCCACCCCTGGCACTGACATTCCAGTAACAGGATCCAACATGTACCCAGGATTCCTGACTATCTTCATGCACAAGGTCAGTGAGAGCTTAGGTACTACCATTTAATGGAAAAATATCTAGTGGGAAACACTTTCTCACATGGAATATGAGACCCTTCCTGGTGGTTTCACCCTTAGAATACAAGGTGTCTATTTCCAAGAAGTCTCAAGGAATAAATCTATACAACATAATTCCCTATGTAATAGCCTAGCTCCTATAGGAAGGTCAGTTTCCATAACAAAAGGGGCTGATTGCATGTTCTCTACAGTGTGGAGTAGGAAGGAAAACCCAACCACTCACAAGTCCTTTTTCTCCAATCAAGCACCAATTACCCTTCAATAGTATTTAATTTTCCTCATATCAGACACCTCTGGTCTTCTAAAGACCCAAGAAAATGCTCTGAAACTCCAAAAAAAAAAGGTCCAGAGGAAGAAAATTAAAGAATGACTGACAGAGTTTCCTTTCTGTAGCATTTAAGACAGTACAAATATGCCACTAATTTATAGAAGCTGAAATGAGCTCAGTTTATTCGTCTGCTTGTGGGGAATGAGCTTTACACATCATGTTCTCCTTACAATTAAACCCAGGACACTACAAGAAATTGTAAAATGGTCTCCATATGTTTAGAATAATTAGATTTTAAACTCTATTTCTTTTTTTTTTTAAAAAAGAAAGCTATCCCACACTCAATTGCACTGTTTTCACTTACACAGAAAGCCCAGAATTACTTTAGGGGAGGAGCCTTAGTGGTAACTCTTACCTTTACTTGTCACCAAACCAAGGAACTCCCCCTTCGTGTCTAAACTTGATGAGTGAAGTGAGATCACTGCCATGAAAAGATGTTATTAGGTCCTCACTTTCTGAACCTCATTCACAAGCAGCATCTCTAGTAACTTTTTTCTCACCTCATCTCAAATCTTAACCAATTTTTTAGCCTGGTTTTCCATCTACGCTGGTGATAAAACCATATTGTCAAAGATACCCAAAGGCCTACTAAATCTAAGGGCTCTGACCTCATCTGTGTCCCATGGAGACCCGTCAGCACAAAATCAACCCTACGAAGAGGCCAGTGTGTCCACTAGAAGGTCCGGTGAGGCCTGAGAAAGGCCATCCAGTCCTGGTCAGAGATCAAGGTGGTTTCAGCATTGCGCCCGGTGCTCATCCTGAGGAGAGAGTGCCCACCAGAGTACCAAGGCTGACCTGGGGCAGGGGAGATGGGAGTCTGACCAAGGATGGTGGGTGGGTGGCTGCTCCTCTGCCATCCACATTTCAGTAGACAGGGCATGCCCACTCACTGCAGAAGGGAGCACTAATCAGGGCCCTCTGCCCTTCCTAGATCAATCCCCACCCCAGCTACTCAAGAGAAGCACACTCTTTCATAGAGTGATGGGGTCAAATGCACTTCCTCCTGGTCCTGTCTCATCTCGGACTTCCCTCAGCTGCAGGACAGATCCTGGAAAAGAGGCAACTCAGGGCCTTTTCCCTGTCCCTAGCCTAGACCATGGTCCCCACCAGGGCTGGGACCAGGTACACAGAAGGCCCCAGAGAACATCTGACTTTTGTTTTTCTCTCTTCCACACATGGCTTTCTTTCTTTTCTTTCCTCAAGGAAGCTCTGCCTTGGAGCAACTTGAGTTTAAAAGAGATTAATGATGGTGGCAGGATGGGCATGTCTATTAAGCGCTCACTTTCTGCATTTCTGCCTGTAGATCCAAGTGACAAAATCCCCAAGAACTAGAGCCTAGAGTAGGTGAGTGTGCTCTCAGTTGTGTCTGACTCTGCGACCTCATGGACTGCAGTGCGTGGGGCTCCTCTGTCCATGGAATGTTCCAGGCAAGAAGAGTAGAGCAGGCTGCCTATTCCTCTTCCAGAGGATCTTCCCAGCCCAGGGATCAAACCTGCGTCTGCTTTGTCTCCTGCACTGGCAGGAGGACTCTTCACCACTGTGCCACCTGGGAAGCCCTTAGAGTAGGTAAAGAAGGGTAATAAATGCTGGCTGGGCACACTGAATTGACTGATAAGTTCGCTCCTTTTAAGGATAATCAGTCCAGAATTTGGGGTACATGTCCTGTTGCTCCTGTAGCAGTTCAATCCACTAAATATGGACAAGAACTCAGTCTCTCTGTGTGTCTCTGTCTCACTGGGAAAATCAATTTTGTCTTTGGCAGATGGTTGAGTCACAAAGACAGAAGGATTCATAAAATTCACATGAACATCCTGTAAACATTTGAACACATAAAGATTAAACACAGCAGCCATGACCTTGATTAAAGTTACTATTTTTTTTTAAATGTCTCCAACCCTAAGCCTTGCACTTTGGACGTTCATCTCCCCACACCTTTGGACAAGCTCAGTTCTCACTGAGCAAGTCGTGCGTACCTACAAGTGTGTGGCATTTGATTAATTTCTTTCAAAATGTGAAATAAAAGGCATCAGAAGGAAGTAATGATTTGGAACACCAAACACCAAAATCTTACTAAGTCCTCTATTAAATCGGACAGGCTCTACAATGGAGAAAATCAGAACAAGATCAAAGAGGCAGAGAGATAGAAAACCTTCGAAGTGCCTACTCTGTTTCAGCCCCTCCCCCTCCCCAACTAATTGTCTTATCCCCACCAGACACATTGGCCCAGGACTCTGTTCTGCTATGATTGAAAAGTCTGACCTAAAGAGGTGAAACGATTTACTCCAGCTCACAAACAGACTGATGGGACTTGAGCCATGACCCCTGCGGCTTCAGTCAGAGCTACATCCCCCCAACCTTGGGGGCCCAACATCAAAGCTGTGCCCCCACCAACCCCCCACCACAATCAGCTTGTGAGATTAGCACTGCCCTCCCACAGTGAAATTTTATGGACCAAATCTGCCTGCCGACGGGGCTCAGCAGCATAATCTCGCCAGCAGCTTAAAGCCACGCTTCTGGAAGGCCAGAGCCCGGTGGGGCTCCAGAGAGGGAGAGGTGATGTGTGGCTTTAAACATCTGGAGGGGGGAAGCATACACGTGTCAGCTCCCCTGCACTCTTGTCAGACTGTTCAATAAGCCCAGGCTTTGAGGATTCTCCCAGCAGTGTTTGTTACCTGGTGTAAATTTGACCTTTCTTACAGGGCTTTTTATTGCTCTTGGCTAAGAATACTGGACAGAGTCGGGAGACCTGATTTGTGGGCGGGGCAGGCCGCTTTTGCAGAACTTGAACTTGATGTGCCTGAAGCTGACAGTTCCTTGAAGGCCTTGTCAACCATCTATCAGGTAAACACTGCCACTACCCGGAGTGAAAAACAGACCCAAACCCACAGGCACATAGCAAGACTCCCTGCACCTGTCTTTTGGAACTTGTTTTCCTGATATTTAGCAGCGTGAATACTAATCCCCTTAACAAACTGCCCCCACACTTCCCTCCCTCCCCGCTCCACCCCCTGCTTCATCTCTTTCTCTCCAGGCAGGAGGGCGGGTGCTGGGTACCAGTCCCTCTGTTTGCCACCACCTGGATTTGCGTTGATTCCGGCTCTTGTCATTCATGTTACCAACAGGAATTAGCATAAGGCGTTAAGGGGAAACTCTGGAGGAGCCAAGAAAGGCCATTTTGATGGAAATAAGGGGCAAAGGAATAATCTGCCATCAACTAAAATGCTTATTTGTGTATGGTTGCCCAAGCAAAGCTTAGGGGGAAAAAAATATATAAAAGCCTGTGTTGATTTTAGTGTACACAAAGAAACCTTAATCCTTTCAAGGCAACTAAATCACCCTCAGAAAAGCAGCTCAGAAGAAAGGCACCCTGTCAGAAGGAGGACTATTCACAACCAAATAGATGCCACAAATCACACTCTGTAAGTAAACAAAAATAAGAATGTGGGAGATGTTCTATTGGAAAGGGGGCAGGAGGGTAGACGCAGAGAGAGGGAGAGGGAGGGAGGTCGCGAAGGCTGCTTACCACCCATCCCTCCTCCTGGGCTCTGAAGGGCGCCTTTCAGCCCCCTGAGGGCAGCTAGGCCTCAATGCAGGCCCCTGAGCCAACTCTCAGGCCAGGGCTGGCTGCTCCCAGAGAGGGGACACACATTCCAGAGCTTTCCCAGTGAGCTGGCACAAGACAGACAGGGCCACGTGGGCTGTGGGGGTCCTGAGGAAGGGGGTGGGGCGGGTGTCACTGCAAAGAGCACCTCCTTTTGAGGACCTCAGGTCCACCTTAGGGTCCTCCCCCTCCTGTCTTACAGGGACCCACGACCATCTACCATCCTCTTACCTTGTCAAAACAAGCAACAAACAATTGCACATTTTCCCATACGAGCCCTGTATGCTACGAACTGCAACGTACCTTCTTTATTGGGCTTTTAGCATTATGGACAACAAATTTATACAAACTTTCAGTCCATCAAAATATACGATGAAATATAAAACTAGAATACTCCATTATGCAATAAAAAAGATACAATTCAATATGACAATAATTCTGGGAGTAACAGCAATCACATAAGCATGCACACCTCCAGGGAACGCTAAACATAATGTACTATTTAAAATTGCAGTTGGTTCGAATCCTAAAATAATCGGGGAGCTCAAAATAACTGCACTTCGGAATGTGTCTGACTAACCAGCTAGCAAAAAACGCTAGCCAAGGCCACTGGAGAATGTGGACACGGTTTCAAATATCACTTCGTGAAGGCCCAACCCTGTTCAAGCTAGCCAGTATCTTCCATGTAACACAGAAGGTGACCAGGACGGGAAGCATGCATTCTGCATGTAGCAATTATGATGCAAACACCATGTTCTACAGCGGAGAGGAAGAGATCAAAGAGTTTATATAATTTATACCTTTCAAAGAATACATCTTTGCAAAAACCGGGTATTAGAAGTTCCCTTAAATTTCATTATTTCCAACAATACTGCAACCAATGAAAACTGCCCAGAAACCTATTGGTAGTGATTTAAGATAAGTTTCCCCTTAATGTACTGCAATATCATTAGCCTCTCTCAGTCTCTATTGCAGTTTGGAAGAAATTAATGGAATAGCACGTATTTAAATTTTGCCCTCTTGCTCGTTTATTAACTTCACAGAAAGCCCACAGCAGAGTAAGGCTTGGTTTATGACCATAATCCTGTGAATACTAAACACGTGCTGATTATTAGAGTCTGCAGTACAAATCAGCTATTTATCGTTCTCCAACTGCTGGGTAGTTGATAACTAACAATAAAGTTAAGGCATCTTGAGAATGATTATTCTCCATGATCACTTCCTACATTAAATGAAAGTCACAGATACGTAGTCACTTCTTAGGCAAATCAATTTAAATAAGAATTCAATGTCTTCTTTTACAATAAACTGTTTTGGGATACATCATGAAAGCACAGATTCTGCCTCAAGCAAAAATACAAATTATGAACTGGAGCTCCAGAATGGTAAGGGATGACCATTGTTCTTTCTGCTTTCATTCAAGGCAAAGACACAGAACAAATAGGAAAATAAGCTACTGCTCGGATTTACGGGTTCTTACCTTTGTTTACAATAACAGTATTGAAGAGTTTTTCAGAGCTGGCATCTGAGGCCTGCAACACAAGAAGGGGGGAAGAAGCGTTATCACTGTCATGAATACTGTCGTCACTATCCTCATTACTATTATTTTAAACCAATTTACTCCATTTTTGAAAAGCCTGAAAAGGAAAGCAGTAATTTCCCCCAATCCTCCATAAGGTGGTGCTGGTTGACTGCATGAGGCAGACCTGCAGTGCAGCTATTTGCTAAGGGGGAAAAAAATCTGATTTTAAAAATGTGTCCTTATTAGACATATTATCTGTGCAAAACATATTTCTATGAGATGATACACAAAGCAATTCAGCTCATTCACATAATGATTTTGAAATTTCATTGGCAGATCGTTATTTTGGAAACGGTACTATTTTTTGTTTTTTAACATTTGCAGACATGCCTGCTTTTCAATTTTCTCTCAGAAACCAGAAATGCCTATTATTTAACACTAAGCCTCTTCTCACTAAAAAGTGTTGTCAAGCACTCCCTGAAATTTGTTTTTAAAGATTTATCTGATGACCCCAAGGTTCTTGTCCCCTGTGGTAACCAGGACGACCTTGGTGTTGAAATGAAACCTAGCCGACCTGCCCAATACGCCGACACTATATACGCCGTCAGCATTATTTCCTTTCCATTTTCTAGAAATCATGTCCGCTAATTATTACAGTGGCTCCAGGAAAGTGAAATAAGCCTGTTTAAACAGCAAGAGTAAAGCCAATTTAAATTATACACTAATGTTCTGGAAAATCAACATAAAGTCAGTTTGGAGGAAAATGTTATGATGTTTGAGAAGCACTGTACTTCTACAATTTGAAAAATTAAAAAACTTAAAGATTAAGCAGCTCCATTATGGAATAATTTGATAATGTATCTGCATTTAAAGTTATAATGGTTTTATTTATGCTATTTTTGCTACCCAACCCTTGTAAGAAATTGAATTTCACACTTTACACATAGAGATGCATGTTTTGACAAAGCAAAGCATAGAATGGTGAATAAATCTAGGAAAAAATATAAGAAATAGAGGGAGGGGAGAATCTGAAATACAACATATTCAGACTCAAGAGCTGGCTTTTGGGGACAAAGAAGATACTCAATTTAGTCTTTTTGTGCTTTGTTGACAAAGATGAGACGTTCTTTATGTCTGAAGTGAACAAGTTCTAGTTCTCAATGTAAGTGATATAGAAAGACATAAAATACTGTTACTATGACTATTTATTTCCTCCTTTATTTTAATTCTAATCTTCCTACTGTAAGGGTGGTTCTGAAGACTAATAGCTCAAGAAAAAAATGAATGTTTATGCAAAACAAGTGCTGAACTACATACACTTATACACAAGCAGTTTAAAATAAAATAAATCCTAGATAGATGCTCCTTTTATTTTGCATGAATAAAAAATATTCATGCCAAGGGCCTTCCTGCCATTTTAAATTAAATAACATTGCATATCATAGTAGCTTTTCATAAAAATAAACCACCAAAAAAGTGCTGCATGGGGGAGGGGGGAAACAAGCTATGCATGGAACAAATCAAGAATATTGAGGTATAGAAGCAAAAATCACAGAAAGAGTGTTGTCCTATTGTAACATTTAGTAAGATTTCTAGGAACACGAGTTTCCCAGCTAAAAACTTGGAGCTAGGAGCATTTCACCATTACTTGATGAAGAAGTGTCTCTTCAAATTAGAATGGCTGTTGAATTCATGGCTTAAAGAGCAGCTGATATTTTTAAAAGGAAAAAAGGGGAGAGGCTGTTAATTAAATCAGTTTGCCAAAATGCAATAACCCTTGCAGATTTGAGGACTACCTATTAAAATGAGTCTCACTGGGCCAAAGCAGCATGGAAACAAAGTATTGTATCATCAATGCAAAAAACACCCAGTAAGGAGAGAAGGCTCCTGATCCAGCTTTTATTTGCACTTGGGGTGTGTGTGTTACAGAAGGAGGGAGAGATCAAACAGGACAGAAGCTGGAGGTGAAGAGGCCCTTTGGCTGGCTTGCACACCCTCCTTGGGGTTGCTACCCTCGAGTCAGCTCTACACCATATTCTCAAGTAGCCAGTTTAGTGATCCTTATGTCTGAACTGAAGAGGATGTGATTATTATGATGCCATCCAGTAAGTTATTAAGGAAATGAGTCTGACAGGATATTCCGAAAGACTTCGGAGTAATGTTCTCTAATAAAAGCTTCTTCAGCCCTTTAATTTTCTGATACATGTCACAAAGCCTTTTTGCAACTGGGGAGGGGTGGCGGTGGGTGTCTCAGAGAGGCCTCCGTGGAAAAACACCCCAAAGAAAATGACGGTAATGGGACTTCAGCTATTCAGAAAAATGATCTGGAGCCCTTTTTCTCCCATCCAGGTGGTTACAACTATGGCGGACCACAGTCCTGAAAAGTCAGAAAAGATCTTCTCCGCCAAAGTCTTAAGCAGGAACTACAAGGAAATGCTTTGCTTTTTCCTCCATTAACTTTCAAATGTGACTTGCGCTCTAAAGCATTTGTGCAAATTTGTGGTTTCTTGGATCTTAATCTTAGTTTTTTTCTTCATTGTTTTTAAGGAAAAAGTCTGTAGTTCTTTATATTACCTGGACCTTTTTCCTGATTTTTTTTTTTTTTTAAATCAGGGACGACTAATGGAAACCTGGTGAGCCAAGAGTTAGCTGGCAAGCACAGCTTTTGCGTCTCTCCTCTCTTAACAAGGGGGAACCTTTACATACTGAAGATCTTTAGAATTCGCTCGCCATTTCGCTTCATTCCACCCTCCCCCCCTCCTTTCGGTTTTGGAGAGCCAGGGCGTGTAGCCGCTATATCTAAAAATGATAGGAAAAAAAAAAACACACAAAAAAACCAAGCTCTCTTTTGACTGCTTTTTATTTGGAGGAGGGGGATGGAAATAGGTTAACGACAACAACAACAAAAAGCACTGAAAAATGACCCGATGCTATACCTGGTGTTTAAAGAAAAGTTAAACTACTCAAACAGATTGAAGAAAGGAACACAGAGAATGAGGAAAACGAGTAAAAGCCTTTCTAGCAGACACGGGTGGGTCGCGGCCGCTCCGGTCCGAGGTCCACTTTAATTCCCTTCGGCCTCGGATCTCGGGGACGGCCCCCCGCACCCGCACCCGCACGAGGAGGGGATCTCCAACAAGAAAAGAAAAACATCCTCGAAACTTAAGTGCTGAGTTCTTTGCCCAATTGCCGCGATCCCGAGCCCAGACCTCCCTTCGCTTCCCTTGGCACCGCGTGAGGGCCAAGATCCCGACCTCGGCGCGGCGAAGCGCTACCCGGGTGGCCAGCGCAGCGCCTAGGTCTCCAGCCCAAGCGGGCGCCGACCCGGCCCCAGCCGGAGGCAGGCGGCGCCGGGGCGGCTTGGGTCCCCGGGCACCACCACGGCGCAGCTCCAGCCGCCCGAGCCCGGAGGGCCAGGGGTGGAAAGTACAAAGGCGGGCGCCCGGGCCGCGGAGGGAGGGCAGGCGGGCGGCCGGGCAGGAGGGAGGAGGGGTGGGTGGCGGCGGGGGGCTCGGGCGCGCCAGACGCGAGGAGCCCGCCCGCCCCTGCCACCTCTGCCCAGCCGCTGCAACAAAAGACCCCCGACTCCCTCCCGACCGCGGGCGCCGAGCAAGGCAGCCGCGCGCCTCCAGGGCTGCATTACCTGGTCGCCAAGGGTTAAGCGGTCCTGTCAGCCCCAAGTTCATGGTTTGGTTCCAAAGCAAGGCTTGCGGTGGGGGGATCGTCAGAGACCAGGGGGGAAATCAGCCAAACACGAAGAGAAAACGCCCAACTCCGACCGGGCTCGGTCCGCGCGGGTCTCGGCTCCTTTCTCGGCGAAAGTCTGGAAGCGGGTGGACGCGAACCAAATCCCAACGAGCGGCGGCTCCGGGGCGGCCAAGGGCCCGCGCCGCGCGCACATCCAGCGCGGCCGAGGCCAGGAGGGCGGGCGGCCGGCGGGCGGCCGGGAGGGAGCGCCCGGCCCGCGTTCGCCCAGCTGCCTCCCTGCTGCTCCTGCGGCGCGCGGGGCCGGCGGGAACTCGAGGGGCGTCCCGGGCGAGGCGGAGAGGAGCGGCCCGAGCCGCGGCCTCGGCGCGCGGAGCTAAGAGCGAGGCGGCGGCGGCGGCGACAGGACAAAGGAGACCATGTGCGGAGGGGAGGAGGGAGAGGGAGGAGGAGTGCGCGCGGCGGCGGCGGCGGCTTCTCCCCGGCGGCCGCCTCGGGCTCCCCGACTGCCGCTCCCGCCTGCCTAGCCGCCCCGCGGGCCGACCGGTCCCGGTCCCGGTCCCGCCGCCGCCACCGCTGTCGCGGCGCTGGAGAAGCTCTGGGAGTCCTTATTCGGGGCCGATCTCTCCCGTGCGCGGCGCGGGCGGCGCTGCAGCGTTCGGGGCGCCGGCAGAGCTGCGCGGGGTCCGCGGCGACTCCCAGCCGGAGCTCGCGGGCAGGCGGGCGGGAAGCGCCCGGGGCTGGCTCGGTTCCGGCCCGCGCTCCGCTCGCGGGCGCCTGCCTTTCCCGCCGGCTCGCCACTCAAGTGAACTCCATCGGCGGCCGCCGCCGGCGCCGCTGCTCCCTGTCTGGACGGGTGGCGGGCGGGGGCGGCGGAGGCGGCACGGGGCCCCTGGCTCCGGACTTCGTTCCCCGACTCTGCCGAGCGCGCCTGCTCCAGACGCTCGCAGCTCTCGGAGCGGGACTTCCTCGGCGCGCGGAGCCCGAGCCGCCGGTGCCACCGCCCCTCCTCCGTCCCGCCCCGCGCGCCCCGCCCCTCGCCGCCCCTCCTCTCGGCCCCAGCGCCGGGTCGGCCCCGCGGGGGCGCAGTCCCCGGGTGCGACTGCGACAGCTGTCGCTGCTCCCCCCGCGGCTCGGGCCGAGGTCCCCACGGCCACCTTCCCGGCGGGCGGGCGCGCGCGGCGGGAACTGCAACGCCCCGCGCCCTCCCCGCAGTTGTCGCTTCCAATACTGCGCTGCGGCTCGGGAAGGCCACTAGGCCCGCGGTCTAGGCCGGTCACGTCGGTAAAGAGCAGGCTCTCTGCGCGGCTCGATGAGCAAGAGATGTAGATAAACCGCCTGGCACACAGTAGGTGCTCAAGAGTAATAAGTCCATTGTTGAAAACGGGGGGGGGGGGGCCTGTGGTCTGAGTATAGTATTAGGGAAAAAAAGGTCTTAATCCAACCTTATCTCCACCTGATCAAAGGCTGGGCTGCGGTCTGTTCGGTCTCAAAGATAACAGCCCATGGCCTGGCAGTCCACAAATCACCCCCCATCTGACTTCAAATCCACTGGCATTTATACCCTCTCCTCCACCAAAGCTTCCAGGCTGCTCAGTGGTAAAGAACCCCCCTGCCATGCAGAAGATGCAGGTTCCATCCCTGGATCAGGAAGATCCCCTGGAGGAGGACATGGCACCCCACTCCGGTATTCTTGCCTGGGAATCCCCATGGACAGAGGAGCCTGGGGGGCTACCCTCCACGGGTGGCAAAGAGATGAACACAGCTGAACAAGTGAGAGCGACATCAACCAATGTGGAGAGGGTTTCCGGCAACAAATGCAGGGAAAGGACTGAAGCAATGCCACAGCCTAGCTGTGCAGGGATGAGCATTTATCATCACTGTGTTCTCTAGGGCCTGGGGTGGGGAGGGGGGCTGAATGACCGCAAACTTGGCCCCTGGCAGATTCCCCTGAGCAACACACTCCCACCAAAGCGCCCGTGTGGCCAGTGCCCCTGGGTAGGATTCTGGCCTTCTTTACTCACTGTCCCAATCACAGAGTCCCTGAAAGAGTGCCAGGCCATACACAAGGGGTGAGGAGACCCTCTGCAAACACCTGGAGGTTTCATTCCACCCCAGCTGCTTGGCAGGGGTCCCTCCTTGGCGCACAGGAAAGTGGCTGAGATTTCTCCAGCACAAGGTGGAAAGGCAAGCAAGGCCGAGGCTGCACCTGGGAGGAAGTTCCAGCGTGCATCAGGAGCCACCTGAGGTGGGCGAGAGAGCTCCTCACTGCCCTTCATCGCCACCCTCAGCCGGAGTGTGGCTGGGAAGAGGAAGGGACGGGGCTGGGGGAGAGGTCCACATCATCCAAATGACACGGAGAGGGTTTCAGGCAGTCACGTCCATTTGAAGGAATGCTGAACTCCATCCCAGCTTCCCCTCTTTGAAGTTGAATATCCATCACAGTTTGATTTCATGGCACTCTTGAGAAACCTCTCAAGGGGAAAAAAGTGGGTACTTGCTGTATGGCATACATTTTTTCCCCCTTTAAATTCCAAATACAATTAATTTGGGAAGTAAACGGCGCTGTCTCTCTTGCTTCACAACACCCCTCAAACCCAGATGGTAGCACTATGTGGTGTTTTTAAAAAAAAATTTTTTGTTTTTCTTAAAAGATAGATCATAGAGGTTTTTCTCTACCCTGACTCCCAGAGTAATCAGAAGGAGAGATGTCTCCGAAGGTGTGAGTCTGGAGTTGACTTACAAGACATGTCAAAAACCAGCTGAAGCCCTCAAGCCAGAGAGTATTCGATTCTGAAGCTGTGGGTACAATACCAAGATAGCTCAAAGGCAAACATTAAATTTTCAAGAAAAAACATTTAAATGTTGGTTTTGGGGGGAGCAAACAAAATGGGACTGTTTTCCTGTCTTGCTTGGCAATAAAATCAACATTATAGGGAAGAAAAGGCCTCAGCTTCTGCCCAGTCCCCTACAGGGTAAACTGAGATGCACAAATAGCACCAGACAACTTCACTGACCAACTCAAACCACCACTTAGTCCTGTAAAGTGCTGTCACTGGGCCACGCAGCTGACACTTGTCATGCCCTGCAACTGACTGTCATCTCTGATTATCAGGGATCAGACCTCAGACGAAAGCCTGGGACTGATCTGCATGTGTCTCTGGGTCTTGAAGATCTACAATCGGGAGGAATGCAAAACTGCTGAGAGCTGAGCCTCCATAGACTGGACCTCTGCACCACTGCGTCCGTATTAACCCCGCCATGTCCATATTAACCCTGCTGGCACCCTGCCGCAGCCCGTACCCTGCCACTTTGTTTCATTCTCAGCCTCTCACTAGACCCAGGAATGAGCCCATTCTGATTGGGATTCAAGTTGCTCTATTCCCCCTCCTCTCTGGCAAGGAGGAAAGCAATGCCAAAACTGGAAAGGGACTAGCTAGAGGGACAGCATATGAAGTAGAAAGAAGGAAGCAAGGAAAAAAAAAAAAAGGTCATCCACACACTGAGTGATGGATCTGGTCAGAGATTTGACTTGCAAGAATCTAGAAGATTTATTATGTTTTTCCCTTAGCTTCCCCTTATTGGAATTTTAATCTATAGATTACAAGGTCAAAGGCTGGCAGCTACCCTGTCTGTTATATTTAGAAGGTTTAACACACTGAGCACTAATGGATTCTTAATGTCACCTTCAACCTCTGAACCAGGTCTAAGAAGGGCAAGTCTCACAAAGAGGAGGCCCTGACTAAAAGCACACAGTAAGGTTATGGATTCAATGGTCTTTCTGGGGTTAGATTATTTCAGAAACAATGACAATTTTTTTTTCTTGGTCACGCCAATCAGGTATTGGGGCTACAGCAGGGAAAGCCTAGAATCCCAACAAGTTTTGATATACAACCAAATATCTTAGGAAGCCACCTCCCTGGTGGCTGAGATGGTAAAGAATCTGCCTGCAAAGATCCCCTGGAGAAGGGAATGGCTATCCATTCAGGTATTCTTGCCTGGAGAATTCCATCCACAGAGAAGCCTGAGGGGGCTATAGTCCACAGGGTCAAAAAGGATCAAACATGACTGACCAACTAAAACCACAACACACACATGCACAAATCTTAGGCAAGTCTATGATTAACCAGCAAAAAAATTTTACAAGCTAAACTGAAATATGGAGACTTCCTCATGAATTCTCAAACTATATCTAAAGACAAACTAGGAAGTTCTTCTAAATCATTCTAAAATGGCAGTATTAAAGCTTAAAATATGAAATTTGATTCAATGTGTATCACAACTACCAGACTGAAATGAAACATTTTTTGATAAAATATTTCTTATAAAGTCTGGTTTTCTGTCAAGTATCTTATACAGAAATAGCACATTAATTTTGAGGTGTTCTTCCTCACAAATATAACTTCAGTCACTCCCTAAAAGAACACATGCTGAGTGATTCTTGGGGTGGTTTAAAGGAAGAGGAAGTCTTTGCAAAAATTTCCTCCAGTTTTCTATGTTAAATTATGTAGTTCGAAAAGACTAGGAAAGAGGAGTGATAACATAAGAGTTTTGTGTCTCAACTAGCCTTGGAAAAGACGTCACCCCACCTGACTGACTTCTGTGTCTCCTAGAGGCTTGATCTTCTCAAATTCTCAAGTTTTTCAAGCGTTAAAAATACAAGTTTCTATTTGTTCTTTGTGGAGATGTTAAGAGCCAGCATCTGGCCTCCTTCATGACCTTGTCATTTCTGAGCCAGGAGACCCTGGGCAAAGCTCTTCTCTCTCCCAGCTCAGTTTCCTCACCTGTAAAATGAGGTGACAATAGTTTCTATACTTTATAGAGCTGTTGTCAGTAACAGCCCCCCAGCACACAGTAAGGAAGATATATGTGTTGGCTATAGTAATTAAAGATGACATTCTTGGGGCTTCCTTGGTGGTAAAGAATTTGCCTGCCAATGCAGGAGACATGGGATGGGTTTGATCTCTGATCCAAGAAGATCCCACATGCCTTGGAGCAACTAAGTCCATTCCCCAGAACTACTAGAGCTCGGGAGCCTCAACTGCTGAGCCCACGAGCCACAACTACTGCTGCCTGCGTGCCTGGAGCCCGTGCTCTGCACCAAGAGAAGCCACCGCAACGAGCAGCCTGCACACCACAACTACAGAGGAGCCCCTGCTCGCCGCAACTAGAGGAAACCTATGCACAGCAACGAAGGCTCAGTGCAGCCAAAATAAATGAAGAAAATTATTTAAAAAAAATTAATACTCTCTACTTCAGAGATCAACAAAATAAGAGGATCTTCTGGTCTGGCTGCAATGTCTGTGGCCATGCCTTCTATGGAATTCCCTCAACGGGGATCACCTAGTCATGATGAAAAGAACCACATGAACATCGTAAGTGACACCAACCCCCAGCAGCGGTGACAGTGGTTTGCACCATCTGTACTAGAGCAG
The DNA here is from genome assembly GCA_007570785.1 of Antilocapra americana. Lineage (NCBI taxonomy): Eukaryota > Metazoa > Chordata > Mammalia > Artiodactyla > Antilocapridae > Antilocapra > Antilocapra americana. The sequence continues at coordinate 2,625,928 of ML660781.1, forward strand.
AGAAGCCCACCTTCACACAGGCTTTACTGTCAATGGTTCCACTAGATAAGGCCCGAACCTGGCTACAGATTACTGCATAGCCTGGGCCACATGATAAGGTGGGAGGGATGGGAATCACATGGATCTTTCTGATGGATTATAAAGTCCAACCTTGGATCAAGCAAAATGTTTTCAGAGTTTGTAAGGCTCTAAGACATGATCAACCTCCTAAGGGTAAGGGCGTCAATTTCTTCAAATAGGAAACAGCAGGCATCCCAATGATGTCATCTTGACGCATTCAACTGACATTTCCAGTTTAAACAGGCTCACAAACACAAAACACTGGAAAGCACCCAAACTCCAAACAAACCAACCAACCAACAGGCACAGTTTTGTCTCTAATCATACAAGTGGTTTCTTATTGGTGCAGACGCGTGTTTTTGGTTCTCACCCATTTTCTCAGTGCAGGAGAACCACTACCTCATTTTGGTTTTGAACTTGATTGTACAAGGACTGTGTCTCTGCATCTCTGTTCAGGCCACAGTCGTGGCAGCAGCAGAAGGGACAGACGTGTCTGGAGACAGGGATCGAAGCTTTATCATCTGTCTGGGAGGGTTAATGGGAGCCCGTTCCCTGTGATGGGCCTTCTGTCTGAACCCACCTGGCTTCTTCCGGATATAACCCACATCTTGGGATGTGTTCATATGCTGTGTGCCCCACATGGTACAAAGATGCCTACCTCAGAAGAGGCGTGATGGGAGAGGATGGCTGGCTGGCAGAGGTTTTCTCCTTCTATTGCTGAGGCTGCAGGCGCCTGACAAATGTCTGGGCACCTGATGAAGTGGAAGGGGAAGGGGACTCGGGGCAGAAGACAGATACTGAGAAGCCCAGGGCCTCCCTACCCATGGCTGGCGACCAACAGCCCGGGGGGAGAACTGAGTCAACAGGTTGCTCGTCACCAGGAAGCGGGAAACTCCCTGGGAGCAAGCTTGTCCCACCTCTGCAAATTCCTGACTTTCCAAGCGGTCCAGCCCAGACAGGAAAACTCTTGCAGGGTCCCAGGAATTTTTCCCATGCAGGCCAATTCATTTTGCCCTGGGGATCGTGACCTCCTCCTCTAGTGATGCACGGTGAGTCAACCTTCTGTTGTCGCTCAGTCGTGTCTGACTCTTTGCAACCCCACAGACTGCAGCACACCAGGCTTCCCTGTCCTTCACCATCTCCCATAGCTTGTGCAAACTCATGTCCATTGAGCTGGTGATGCCATCCAACCATCTCATCCTCTGTCACCCCCTTCTCGTCCTGCCCCTAATCTTTCCCAACCCTGGGTAGCCTCAAACGCCTCTGCTGTGTCCCTTGCACCCCCTCTGAACAGGCCATCTCTAAATGGCAGCCTCATTACTCATCACTCTGAAAGGAGACTGCACTAGCTCCCGCTCTTACTGCTGTAAAGCAAAAGTCTCTACCATTATATGCCTATGTTGCTACAATTGATCACTGTGCTGCAACAAGAGAGAAGTAAATAAACTGAACTGGGTTAGTTTATGATGCATACGATTGAGACGCAGGGGGGAATAAATATTTTCCGAGTGTAGAAGTCAAGAAAAAGAATTTTACTTTCAAACTTCACAGTGTACTATAAACTACAAAGGGGGAAAACTATAAGAAACCATAAAATATCTCTTACCTAGCCACCAAATCTACATTAAAGTATTAATATTCAGAAGCTGACAGTCCCACAAAGAAAGGAAATGAAAAAACAAACAAACCATCCATTCAGTCTCTGCTGGTGTCGCCCAGTGGAATCTTAACTTTCCACAGAAGGGCACAAGAGCAGGACAATGGGGGCCGTGCCCGCCTAGTGCCCAGCTAGGTTTTTTCTCCCTTCTCCATCGGACCCCTCAGCACTGAGGGTGTCTGTGATCTGGGCAGAGACCGGCATCTGCTGTGGAGTTCATGTTCCCTGAGGCCAGGTCGTCACCCTGTCCTAGTTACATGCTCAGCTCTCCAATACCCAGCTCCTCTCACTATATCCACACAGACATGGGAGTGGGGTGGGAGAACCAGTGATGATTAAAATGAGAAATGTCTACAAAATGTCTGCATGAGCTGAGGGGATGGGTAGCAAAAAACGTGTAAATAAGTCAATGAAGATGACATATCGAGGAAAGTCAAGTGTTACGATGACAAGAAGATGCTTTTGGCGAGGCATGTCCTTTGGCTGTCTTTGCCTAAATTTCCCCCTGTTCTGATTCTGAAGCAGGCTTACTGGACTTTATAATTCATGGTCCCTGGCCCGGGTGGTTAGGAGTGTGGGCTGGATGTTAGAAGGAGGGTACGTTTCAATTCAGTCTCGATTAAGATAGCTGGTTCATCCTGAGTTGTGAGTTAAATTTTCCTAAGCCTCACTTTTCTCATCTGTAAAATGGGGCTAGTAACAGACTTCAACCCCTATAGTATATTGTTGAAAATGTTAAATAATAAACTATGAGGCAACTTGTGTGCTTTTTATATACAAGGAAGACAGGTTCAGAAGGGAGGGGGCCCAGCAGAAAAGGCAGTCCCTGTGGTCACCACTAGGGGCGCCGCTGTCTGTGAGTCAGCAGGGGCCCCAAGTGGCCCAGCTAGAAGAGGCTGCCCTGGAAAACTGGGGCTGCTGGGGAACCAACCATGTTTCCCAGTTCTCTCTGCAACAGGCATGTCCACTTTGGACTGAGTGAGTTTTTCTGAACTTCTAACAGTTCCAGAGAGAGCAAAGAGCCCTTGAAGCCACCTGAGGTCATTGGGTGGACGCTTGAATGGTTCACGTGCATATTGAGATAGGAGAGCATGTGGCCTCCCCGGCCACGTGTACCATTAAACAAGTCACACCAAGTACGCCATTGGAATTTCAGTAAGTGTTGCACTGATGGGAAACTTTTTCTGTATCTGACTTGAGGACCCTCCTTTTTAGCTTCGGTTACTCCCAGGGAGAGACTGTGGCTATACTAGGTGTGGGTCAGGCTCAAAATGTGATCCTAATCCTCATTTCAGGCCTTGAAATGAAAGCAAGGGAGGAAACCAACCAAGGAGCTAGTGAACCTGAGACCAGGGAAAGACAGAGGCCATAAATTATATACCCTGATGCCACTTACTGCTTCTAAGACTCAGCCTCTCAAAATGCATGTTACAACATATTTTTCGAAAATGTATACAATTATTATGTCATCTGCTCTGACATCAACCCTGTGAGGTCAACAGAGAAACGGCTCTTCTTCTCCTTATTTCAGACGAGGCAGTTGACACAGAGAGTCTAAGTACGCCCTTCGGAAGTGGAGGAGTCAGGACGATGGCAAGGTTTCAAGCAGGTGCGTGCCTCCCCTTCTCCTCTGTACCGGAGTCCACTGACCACACTACTGACTGAATCCTGATTCCTCACTCCCTTGGCCAAGCTTGGACTTCCACATACTCCTAATGCTAAAATGTCACGTCTAGATCTAACTCAAAATAAATCCTGATATCTAAAACCTAGAGACATTTCGAGATCCAAAGGGTCACGGTAAAGGTATTTGAGCTGTGCGAATACTACTAAGATACATGAGTGGCTTACTTGCACAAGTTTTGTCATTTGAAGGATGATTTGCAACCCATATTAAGGTAATTTGCAAAAGAAACAGGAGACGTGGTGGCCAGCTGCATGGTGGCCATCTTTCCCTACAACCATCTCTCTTTTCCTGGAAACATGTTACCTGAAAGCATTAATACTCTCTAGGGTACTGGAAGTTCTTTTCCTCTAGCAAAGCTCTTGTGCTTTCATTTCAGCTTCATTGTGCAGTCTCCTGATGATCCAAATATTTACTTGCAGAAATTCTTGTTGGGTAACAGCAGAACATTTGATTCTACAGTGTCGGTGAATCATACAGTTGCTGGGGTACTAGGTGGGCAACTACGATGTCAAAGAATCCCCTTGGTTTATCTTTCCTGAAAGCATTCTTATTGACCAATGTTTCTGATTTTTCACCCTTGTTCTGGTCTTGGTTTTCCTCCCTCTCCCTTCCCCACCAATAGGATGGAGCAGGAAACTCTAACACGGCCATTCCAGGCGCCTCCACCTCTGTGGCTTCATCAGTCAAATGGGTGTACTCTGCAAATGGCCAACTGCTATACAAACGCGAGTTGCTAAGATCATTCATGGCAGTTACGTCGGGTAAGGGTAAGCCTGTATGCCTGCAAAGACCTGCTAATGCCTCTCTGGTTCTATGCAATCTCCATTTACAGACTTTTACTGCAAATTAATTAAACCAGCACTTTCTTCTGCTCAAAACTCCAACTTCTCTGGAAGGCTTCCTTAGGGATATATATTCAAGACAATGTCTGACAGGTTATTACCTGTTTCTTGGCTCATCTCTGGACACTGTCATTCCTTTAGGGATATAAATGTCCTTTGCGGGAATAAGCAGCAGCTTTGGAGAGCAAAGATTCAATCTCATGAGGCAAGGACTGTGCCCTTACCCACCTACCATCATCATTCCTCCAAACATCTTGGTATGCTCATGCCTCACGAGTAGCAGGTGGTCAATAAACAGTGTCAGAATAACAGGTTAGTGAGTGAAATGACCATTTCCCTGCCAACTAAAACAGAAGAGAATGAAGACATTGTTTCAAAAAGAAACTAAACGATAAAGTCCCTCCCACAAATTCGTGCCAGTCTAGGATTCCATAGAACATAGAAACCCACCATCATAAGCTGAGCGACAGAGCCCATTTTTCTCTTGAGAACCGAATACTCTCTCCATCCATCCCACCCTCTCCTTCCCCTCTGTGTTCACAAGTCTGTTTTCTGTGTCTGTGTCTCCACTGCTGCCCTGCAAAGAGGTTCATCAGTACCATCTTTCTAGATTGCATGTCTCATGGAGACATATACACTGCCATATGTAAAACAGCCAGCCAGCGGGACTTTGCTGTAGGACTCAGGGAGCTCAGATTGGTGCTCTAGGACAACCTAGAGGCACCTCTAGGGATGGGGTGGGAAGAAGGCTCAAGAGGGAGGGGACACATGTATACCTATGGCTGGTTCATGTAGATGCATGGCAGAAACCACACAATACTGTAAAGCAATTCTCTTTCAATTAGAAAAAGATAAAGAGAAAACTGATTACTAATAGCACACCGACCACTGAGGCTGCTGTTCTTCCATGGAAGGCGGAGCTCAGGCTCTCTACCTGGAATCTAGGCTGGCTCTGTCACTGTCTGGACCAACAAAATATGGAGGAAGTGATGCTTTGGAACTTGAGTGTGTTAAGGTAGTAAGAAGAACTTCTTCTGATGTTAAGAAGGTCTGGCAGCTTCTATTTCCTTCCTCTCGGAACCCAGACACCATGTAGTGAGGAAGCTCAAGCAGCGACACACGGGAGAATTCAAGCCAGGGAACCAAGGATTTAGCTGAGCTCCCAGCCAAAAGCCAGTAACAACCGGTCAGTCTCTTGGGAGTGCCTTCTGCAGCCCCAAATGAGCTCGCCTCAGCTGATGCCACGTGCATCAGAGAGAAACTATTGTGCCCAAACTGCAAAACTACAAGCAAATACGTCACTGATGTGTTTTCAGCTCTTAAATTTATAGTTTGTTACAAAGCAATTGGTAATGGACATAACTGTCTAAGTCAACGCCAACGCTGAAAAAGGAAGAAGATGAACACATGCTAGGATGAGACATGACGTGAGCATCGCCTTTGTGTTCTGGCCTCTGCAAGGGAATGGCCAGGACTCTGAACTCAGGGAAAGAATCCTACTGAAACAGAGATAAATAGCAGCCACCAAAAAATCCAAAAGTCAGAAAAATCATTGTCAAACCAAGGCAAAGTTTTCTATTTGATAAAACAGAAGAAAACTTAACATGACACTGTTAATGAAAGAATAAATCTGATCTCTCCCTTTCCTTTCGGAGGCTGTGACTGTTTGCAAAACTAGAAAGTCTTTAGTAATCCCTGCTCTTATCTAAAACAGACTGCAGTTTTAAGCACAGCCTCGTGAAACTGCAGGTTCAAAGGAACCTGAAACTGCATTAGCATAAAATCTGGAATTCTCATTTCCACCAAATGCACAGCTGCCATCTGACAGCTCTGCTGTGATTTCAGTTTCAAATGGAAACTGAAAGTAGCTGAGGTGGTGTGGGCCACAGGCTCCGTGCTTCCCATACTGGCTCCCTCCCCACGCTCACACATTTAAGGGAGTCTCAGAGGTGCACCCAAAACCTTTGGTGATGAAGCGAGAACCCCCGATGTGGCAACCCACCTGACAAGACCAGTAGGGGAAAGATCCAAAGCCAAGGACGGGCTTTTCAGTAAGGAGGGCTGGGGGTTGCCCATATATAATATGGGTACCCGGCTAATAGTATTAGAAGTGTTAAATATTTTTTAAGCAAATCCCCACCAAGCTGCTAGGACTGAGTGGGTAGGGGAGTCAGAGCACCCTTTCCCGGGTTCTGCATTATAAATGCCAAGAAACCCACACGCCTCCACACACTCACATTTAAATGCCAGCAGGTGGGCTGCCTCGCTTTTGTGATTCACTTAACACCCTCTCGGCTTTCTCCTGAGGCAATGACAACTCTAAGCAACTACATTTTAATTCTGGAAAACCCAAGGGAGGGGGGCGTTGCTTTGCCTGCTGATGAAATACCATCACCTCTGGGATAAAAAGTTACACCTCTTTGTATAGGGAAGGGGAGGGGAAGCTCAGATGTGTCTGATTCCCTTGAGGAATACACGTGCTGTAAAAGGAGGTTCCTACCGCCCCCCCCCCCCCCCCCCCCTTAGAGAGGGTGGATTTGCCCAGAGCATCCCAAACTTCCTCCTCTGATCCTCTGCTCGAATTCAAGTGACAGCTGGCAGGGCCGTGCGCGCAGCACATGAAAAGCTGGCTGCAGCGCCCAGGGAGCGAGAGGCAAGGCCCCCGCCTCCTTCCCCACTTGCCTCCCGCTACCCGCCGGGTCCTCCGTCCACCATGCCCCACTCCCAGCCATCTGCTCCTGAGCCAGGGTGTGGGTGTTAACGTAACATCCATCCTCACCAATGCAAGTGACAGGGAAGGGGCCCAGGTGCCGTCCAAGCATCCTGGGCGCTCACGGGAGGCGAGGGTGGTGGTCCTGTAGCCACTCGCTTCCACCCAGGTTTGCGCCTCCTTACAAGTTCCTCTACCGTTAGTGTTCAACTTTTCATATTCTCCAGGAGGAAAAAAAAATGTAGTGAGCATCTGGTATTTACACAGAATCTTAGAGGGAGTTGACGGATTTAATTACAAGTGTTAGTAAAACAGGAAAGTTGTAGCCAGGCTTTCAAATAGCCACTCGCCTACAAGGAACAAGACCTACCTTTGTGCTGCTGGTGAAGAATGCAATTTATCTTCCTAGTGATGAGTTTTCCTGGAGAGGGGGAGGCTGGTGAAAACACAGTTGCTGGCAGGTAGCTTTTACGTAAATTTATGATGTCCTTCTTATACAAAGATCAAGCTGCAAACAACATCCAGCTCGGCTGTGTGTGCCAAGTTGTTTTTCCATCCCCACTAGTGGTGATGGATGGATTTTCTCTGTTACCAGTGCTCACCGAGAGCCAACAGTGTGTATTTATGAAATTATTGGTGGGTTTAAAGGTACAACATAAGGCCAGAAAAACGATTACAAATAACTAGCCTATGTGAGGATTAGAGAAATGAGCTGATCGCCATTGGCAGCAGTCTCTGGTGAGTTTTAAAAACTGCTTGAGGGCCACTGTGGGTCATTACAGGTCAGATCAGGTGCTGAAAACTGCTGTACTGGATTAACAAAGTCAGGAGACAGGGGTGTTAGAACCTGCCCACGGCATCTGGCTGCGGCTTTTACTAAGGAACTGAACCTTCGGTTTACCAAAAAAATGCATCCAGCTTAGGATGGGATGAATCATCTCCTCTCTCTCTCTCGCTCTTTTCCATATATAAGGTCTTGTGATTGTACTTGATCTAATATCTAGATTACAAACAGAGAAGAGTCTCTGTGCCAGAAGCAGTATTTTCCTCTGTTTTCTTGGCAGTTCTGTTATTAATTTCTAAGGAGGGCACACTGACATACCTTTTCTGGAGCACCCTACTCTCTTGGAATTGCCTGACAGACCAGCGAAATGTCAGCGGTGTGCTACGGTTTGCATTTCATCCTTCCAACTGGTAAAGTACCATTTAACTTTCTCATCAAAACAGTCGAGGCTCAAGTGGGCCTCTTTAGCTCTATGCCTCTGTCACTTGGTACCTGGGCTCATTAAACCCGTTTGCCAGCTTTGCGTTTTAAAAGCAAAACCAAAAGGGTTAATGTGTCATCATGCTCTCTTTAATCTGAAATCCACAGGGAAAGGACTTCAGAAAGGAAATAAAAAACCACATACCCTTCTCCTTAACCCTCCCCCCCACCCCCAGACACACACATCGCCAGACATACACACACACACACATACACACACATCAGGATACTGCACGACTGGAAGCTGGCCTTTGTCTTCCTCAGACCATTCTGAGCCAAGGCAATGTGCACACCACATTGGGAATCAATTTAATCATTTCTGACTTCTCAACAATCAAATAAAACAATAAATAGCCTGAACTGGGCTTGAAGGGGAAGAGGACCACATGTATTTCCTCTCAGGATTTTTTTTTTTTTAAACATGAAAGTTTGGCTTGAAAAGAACTTATTGCACAGACACATGCGGCCTCACTAGGATAGATCTTTAACCGATGAGACAAATTCCAGATTCAGGCACACAATATCAGGGTTTAAGTCCTCAGAATTCTGTAATGGAAAGTTTGGGTCACATTAAGGGCTGCAGGATCCAGGGATAAGATTTAGTTTTGAATTAACCTCTCGGGCAGCCTGAGCTCTCCCCCTCAGAAGCACCATATGTCTCCAATTCTACATTATTCCTTCTCTCCTGGCACTTCTCATTTGATAGACCAGAAAATTCCTGGCTTTAGACCACTTCCCTGAATATTTATCATTGACTCTCACCCTGAGAATTACTTTTTTCTTTTTTAAAAAAGCTCTTTTAAAATAGTTCCTGACCTTTTATTTTGAAAAATCTCAAACTTATAGAAAAGATAAAAGGACAGTATGAATAACACCCAAGCCCCTTCACTTATATCACTTGATTGGTAACATGTTACCACATTGACTTTATCTCTTGACACTCTTGGACTATATTAAGACACACACAGGACTTCCCTGGTGGTCCAGTGGTTAAGACTTTGCGTTTCAATGAAAGGAGTGTGAATTTGATCCCTGGCCAGGGAGCTAAGATTCCCACATGATGTGCAGCCAAAAAAGGAGGGAGGGGGGAAGATACCACTCTAAACCAATACTGACCATTCTCCCACTGAGAACAATCAGTAAATTAAAAATAAAGAAAGAAGTTGCTTTGGACAAGATAAATCTAAAACACTGGAAGAACAGCCAGGCAGAGGGTCAGAAGTTCGGAACTGGAACACAAGAGGGCAGGGCTCAGAATCAGAGATTAGTGCAGGGTGTCCTCCACAAAGAGAGGAAGTGACGTGATCGCCAAGAGCAAACTATGGAATGGGAAGAGACAGAACTGAGGACAACAGCCAGACAGCATCCATGCCTCCTGGGTCAGGGAGGGCACACGTGGAAGGAAGAATCAAAGAACATCTCCCTGTAGAACCAAGGAAGGGCATGAGTCTCAGGATGGGGAGGGCGGACTCAAAAATGGCCCAAGGCTTTAGAGATTCTGGAGCACAAGGACTGAGGAAAGAGAGATGGACAGAGGCAGGAAGTACAGACTGTTTTTGAGGAGTGTAAGCAAGAAGGGGTGGAAAGAAATAGAAAAGTGCACATTTAGGCCATGAGTCTCCAGCTATCTGGAGCGAGGGTTGAAGTCTGCTGTGCCACCCTTTAAAATGCCAAGTGCAACTGAACACACCCTTGTGTACTACCTCTTTCCCCATGTACATATGCATCCCTGCATGACGAGATTAATATAGATATACACATATGTATACATAGGATCTTCTATATGTATTTCATACATATTTTTAATAAAGAGGAGTCATTTATGCCAAATCAGTAGTAAACTAGCTACATGTCATATAACACTTTACACTCATAGACCATTTTGTCCATGAGATGTAAATGAAAGCATAAAGAGAAAGAAACTGTGATAGCAGTGCAGAAATTTTAAAATGCGGCTGCAAAGGAAAAAATGGTGGTGGTGATGGTTTAGTCGCTAAGTCATGTCGAACTCTTGCAACCCCATGGACTGTAGCCTGCCAGGCTCCTCTGTCCATGGGATTCTCCAGGCAAGAATACTGGGGTGGGTTGCCATTTCCTTCTCCAAGGAATCTTCCCAACCCAGGAATCGAACCCAGGTCTCCTGCATTGCAGGCAGATTCTTTACTGACTGAGCTACAAGGGAAGCCAAAGGAAACAATAAACAAAATGAAAAGATAACCCACAGAATCAGAGAAAACATTTGCAAATGATGTGACTGACAAGGAGATCAGTCTGCAAAATTTACAAACAGCTTATGATGCTTAACGGCATCAAAACAAACAACCCAATAGAAAAATGGGCAGAAGACCTAAATAGACATTTCTCCAAAGAAGACATACAGATGGCCAGTAGGCACATGAAAAGATGTTCAACATTGCTAATTATTAGAGAAATGCAAATCAAAACTACAATGAGATAGCATCTCACACCAGTCAGAATGGCCATCATCAAAAAATCCACAAACAATAAATGCTGGAGAGGGTGTGGAGAGAAGGGAACCTTCCTACACTGTTGGTGGGAATGTAAATTGGCACAGCTACCATGGAGAACAGTATGGAGGTTCCCTGAAAAGCTTTAGAGCTACCCTATGATCCTGCAATCCCACTCCTGGGTCTGTATCCAGAGAAGAGCATGGTATATGCACGCCAGTTCATTGCAGCTGTGTTTATAATAGCTAAGTTGTGGAAGCACCCTAAATGTCCGTCAACAGAGGAATGGATAAAGAAAATGTGGTACATATATATATATGTGGAATATTACTCAGCCATTAAAAACAATGAAATAATGCCATCTGCAGGAGCATGGATGGAATTAGAGACTGTCATCCTGAATGAAGTAAGTTATACAATGAAGAAGAAACCACTGTATGGCATCCTTTATATATGGAATCTAAAGAGAAATGATACAAACGAACTTACAAAACAGAAACAGACTCACAGTCTTACAGAACCCAACTTATTTACAGTTGCCGGTGGGGAAGGATGGCGGAGAGGGAGAGTTAGGGAGTTTGGGATAGACACACACACACCTGGGGTATTTAAAAGGGATAATGAACAGGGTCCTACTGTAGATCACAGGGAACTCTGCTCAGTGTTATGTGGCAGCCTGGCTGGGAGGGGAGTTTGGGGGAGAATGGATACGTGTGTATGTATGGCTGAGTCCCTTTGCTGTTCATCTGGAACTATCACAACATTGTTAATCAGCTGTGTGTGTGTGTGTGTGTGTGTGTGTGTGTGTGTGTGTGCACGCGCGCAGGCACTCAGTCATGTCCAACTATTTGTGACCCCATGGATTCCAGGCTCCTCTGTCCATGGGATCTCCCAGGTAAGAATACTGGAGTGAGTTGCCATTTACTACTCCAGGGGCATCTTCCCAATTCAAGGATCGAACCTGCGTCTCTTGTGCTCTTCTGCATTGGCAGACAGGTTCTTTACTTTGCGCCACGTGTTAACCAGCTATATCCCAATACAAAATAAAAAGTTTAAAAAATCTTGGCTGCACCTGCGTGGACACTCTCATGTGGAGAAGCTGGTCTGCATCCCTCCCTGCAGCTCCTGCCCTCCGTCTCCTGGATGCTCACATTCTGGACGTGCCCTCTCAGGAGATGCCGCCCAGAAGCCAGCTGCTTTCTGTGGAGAGTGACTGGCCACATGGGCAGAGCCTGTGCAGGTGGCCCGGTGGGTGGACCAGCCCAGCCCAGCTCGCCTGAGTCATCCGCGCCCAGGCGCGGGATGTGCGAGTGAAGACATCTCTGGGTGATTCTCGCTCTCAGACACTCCAAGCCATGCAGACATAAGGAGCAGAGACAAGCCCTTCCTGCCATGTCCTGCCCAAATGCCTGATGAGCTGAATCTGGGAGCGTAACAGGGCTTGGTTGTTTTCCACCACTAGGTCTGGGGGTAGAGAACCGGCACAAACTTGAGTGTGGGTTTCCTGCTTTGCTTTTGCCTTTCCTGTAATCAGGTTGTTCATTTCAGAAGCTGCTTCCATGACTGGGTGGGGAGCGGGGAGCAAGGAGTGGGGGCAGGAGGAGGGTGGTTAACTGGAACCTTGTTGACAGCATAGGTTACACCTGAGGGGGGTCGGACGCTTAAGAGTGGGATGTGTGTGTGCTCAGTTGCTTCAGTCGTGTCCGACTCTTTGCGACCCTGTGGACCGTAGCCTTGCCAGGTTCCTCTGTTCATGGGATTCTCTAGGCAAGAACACTGGGGTGGGGGGCTACCTATGCCCTCTTCCAAGGGATCTTCCCGACTCAGGGATCCAGCCTGCATCTCCCATGTTTTCTGCATGGCAGGGAGAAAACTGCTTCACTGCTGAGCCACCAGGGAATTTCAAGAACTAGAAATTCCCAATTGGAATTGGGGGGTGCAGGAGACGTATCAAGTCACATACTGGGAACTCTTACTATGTCACTTTTAAGAGACTCCACAAGCCCAGAAAGGAAAAAAAAAATCACCAACACCAAAAAACACTTGATAAATATTTTCCATAACAAAACACAATTGGTTGCAATGGGATCCAGCTCTGTTCCTCATTAGTTACCCTTCACTTGTCAGACAAGCTCTATATCTCACTGAAATCCATGGTGGATTCTTTATAGTTGGCTGGGAAATGTGACTATACATTTCCTTTATACCACATGCTTTCTTGAGCCTGCTTTTAAATCCAGAGTGCATGCTTTGCTCCCCTTTCCCACAGGAGAAGAGCTTCAGTTTCCAATGAGAGGTAAAAGCAGGTCACAGCGGCCGCTTCTGAAGGGGCTGCTCACAGAGCAGGTGGGGAAGGCCAGGCTGCCATTATCAGTGGCTACCAGGTACCCCGGGATCATGTCAGGTGATAAAACACTTGGCTGACACCAGAAAAAAGAATCATCACTCCTTCTCCTCTACCCCTCCCAAACTCCCTCTTCTTCTTCTATTTTTTTTTTAAGGAGGCTTTTTACCCTCATTAAATGAAACCTTATCTCTGAAAGACTGCAATCCTCAGCAAATGACAACTTCGCCTAATCTCATTTTCTGACAAGTGATTCTGACAGCACCTTCCTTTTGATTTCTGAGACATGTAGTTAGACATATATTAATCTGTCAGTCATCATCCTGAGGAAAAATGAAAAAAAAAAAGAGAAAGAAAGAAGTGAACATTCGTGAATATGAAGGGGGAACAAGAGGCTGCGACACCCATTTCAACTGATGCATGAACACCCCTTTCTCAGGTGCTCCCCTCCCCCTTGCAGCACACAGACCATCCACAGTGGGGAGATGGAACCCACTCACACAAGGGCATCGTGGAACAGGCAGTCAGGGCTTTGGGTCGTGGGGTCCAGTGGAAAGAGCGTGTGTTCCTGCATGAGACAGACTGGGTTGCAATCCCTATACAGGCTGGTGATCACACAGGCCAGGCTCTTTGATCTCTGTACCTGAGGAGCCTGTCTGTAGGATACAGTTACTGGCAACTATTAGCTCTACAGATGAGAGTATTTTCATCTAACTCACGGGCAGGAATACAGTATGCATCCAGTATACAGAAATATTGGGCTTCCTAAAACCTGCCTGCCAATGCAGGAAGACACAGGAGACATGGGCTCCATCCCTGGGTTGGGAAAATTTCCTGGAGTAGGAAATGGCAATCTGCTCCAGTATTCTTGCCTGGGAAATCCCATGGACAGAAGAGCCTGGTGGGCGATGGTCCATGGGGTTGCAAAGAGTGGGACATGACTAAGCGCACACACACACACACAAAGAAATACTACTGTTATTTCTACTAAGGTCTTCCAGAAAAGTAGATGATTCCAACTTTGCATTGGGGGAGCAGGAGGAAAGACAAGCTGTACCCCACTCCCCAAGAGGCAATGTATGTAGGTGTTTCAGAACTGTAGGGTAGCTTCCACACTGACAGCCAGGAAGAACCAGATTAACATTAGCACCAAGCAACTATTTAAAATTTGGTCTATTTTGTGAGAGTTTGACCATAGAAGGCCGACATCACTTTGCTGACAAAGGTCTGTATAGTCAAAGCTGTAGTTTTTCCAGTAGCCACATATGGATGTGAGAGTTGGACCATAAAGAAGATTGAGTGTCAAAGAACTGATGCTTTTGAACTGTGGTGCTGGAGAAGACTCTTGAGAGTCTCTTGGACTGAAAGGAGATCAAACCAGTCAATCCTAAAGGAAATCAACCCTGAATATTCATTGGAAGGATTGATACTGAAGCTCCAATACTTGGGCCACCTGATGTGAAGCACCGAGTCATTGGAACAGACCCTGATGCGGGGAAAAGATTGAGGGAGGAGAAGGGAATGACAGAGGAGGAGATGGTTGGATGGCATCACCAACTCAATGAGCATGACTTTGAGCAAACTCCAAAAGATAGTGAAGGACAGTGAAGCCTGGCATGGGGCAGTCCTTCTGCTCCATGACTGAGTAACTGAACAACAATTACACGTTTTGCTCCTAAATCGAATTATAAAACCGAGATACAACACTACCCTCTTTGTTTATAACCTGAAAGTAGATCCTGAACTCTATGACTAAAGGGTCTGTAAAGTGTATCAAGTTTCTTTTGAGGGGTGAGGACAGTCTTAGGAATCTGATTTGTCATAGGTCACTCTGGGTTCTGAACCAAGTCAATGTCCCTATTTGAGCAAATAACAGGAGGTCTGATATTTTCTAACATCTTTCTTTCACTGATTATCTTACATTGGGAGATGTCAGCAACGCAAGTTTTTGTCTTTTGGCTCAGAGAGCATGTCAGACTTGTGAAGGGAAAAGAAAAATTCTCTGTCTTTACCAAAGGGCAGGGATAGGTCAGGTGTTCGGGCTTCTCTTCTGAGAGCACGGAAGATGACCACTGACGGAGATCGCCTCAGCAAAGCTAGGCTGCGCTCATCTGTTTTTTGGTTTTTAAGATCAGGCACAAGTTTGACCACAGATTCTCTCATTATCGAGCCTGAAAATAGATCCAGAAAGGTTTTCTCCAGAAGGATACCACTCCCTCAGGATGAGCTTCTGAGTGACACACCTTAACTAGTCCGGAGCATCCCCAAATAAAACAAACCAAAACTCCTCTTCTAAGCCACACTTTGCACTGATTCCATCTCCCAGGGCCTGTTATTAGATGGATGTGCTTAGTTCTGGGCTTTCCCAGGTGGCTCAGTGGATAAAGAATCTGCCCGCAATGTAGGAGATGCAGGCAGAAATGGGTTCAATCCCCGGTCAGGACGATCCCCTGGAGGAGGGCATGGCAACCCACTCCAGTGTTCTCGCCTGGAGAAGCCTATGGACAGAGGAGCCTGGTGGGCTTCAGTCCACGGGGTCGAAGAGAGTCAGACGTGACCGAAGTGACTGAGCACACACGCCCGTGCTGAGTACGGCTACGTGAGAGCCAGAGAAGAAGGAATGGAGGAGGAAAAGGAAGAGAGCTTACGGGATCATTCTCATCCACTTCTTAGATATCAAAAGTTTTGTTCCTTGAAGAATAGGCACCTCCTATGACACCTCTTATTTATTCCTCTCCATCCCTCTCTCTCTCTTTAAATCTGAATGCTTGGCGATAGATCTGTCTTCCTGGCTTTACAGCCTACGATAAGGAAATAACCAGAGGGAGAACCACAGGGATGGCTGATGTGAGAGTACCCAGGAAGAACAGGCTGGGAGAGGGAAGTGCCCACACTCGGGCAGTGGCTACTCTCCACAGTCAACAATGCAGAGGGTGGGCACTAACTGCCCTGCCATCACCCCCCTGCCACTCACCAGCCCTGTGCTAACGGGGCAGTAATGGGCCCTGAAGGAGGATGCGTTTCAGTGTGAGGGTGCAAATAGGACCGAGGAAAAATCCTACAAGAAAGGCACTGGATTTTGGCAAATGGACACTTTTTTTTTTTTTTAAGCAAAAATGAATTAGAAAGACCCCAAGGAACAGAAACCTCCTTGAAGAAACCTAGCCTTTAGGTAACTGCTCCATGTTTGTTAACTAAAATTTTAGTCTCAAGGAAAACATGACCACTCACAACCCATGCCAACCGTGGGGACCCCAGGGATGCGAGAAGTGTCCTGTTAAGAGTCCATCAGACGAGGCCTCGGGGCACAGTCTGTGACTGGGGCTGGTCTGTACTCTGACCAGCCCTGTGACTCCACGGGCCTCCATCCGCGAAGCAGGCTTTGGCATATCCACCCCCACAGGACTTCTGTGATGAGAAGCCTTATATTTTAAAAGCACTACATCAATTCCAAAAGGAGTCCCGGAGTATACTGACATGTACATACAGTAGCATACCCTTGGCATACATTTATGCGGGGAAATGTTGGGTGTTACTGTCATTACTGTGCTTAAAAAGATGTCCCCAGAATCTGAGAGAAAACATTATAAGGAAAAATAATTAAAATATAGGGAATGAGACTGCAAAATTGTAGAAGCAGCACAAGAGCACTAAGTGCTCCGTCATGTCCGACTCTCAGCGACCCCATGGACTGCAGCCCGCCAGGCTCCCCTGTCCATGGAATCCTCCAGGCGAGAATACTGGAGTAGGTTGCCATTTCCTCCTCCAGGGGATATTCCCAAACCAGGGATGGAACCCTCGTCTCTTGCATCTTTTATCCTAAGGGCAACTCAGTAACTGCCCTTAAGAATCTGAAAAGCGATAAAAGAAGTGCCCTTATTTATGGAGGCCATAGGCAAGCATGTGCATGATACACTGTGTCTGCCCTGGGCTGTGACTGGACACAGGGGTGGGGGCCAGCGTCTTTTCCGGGTCCCTTCTAGCTCTCCATTCAATGAACCCTCATCTGTGAGACTTTCCTGGGGACCTGAAATCAAGAACTCTGAGTCAGTGCGTCTGAAGAGCATCCATCACCTTTGATGGCTCAACCTGAAGCAAGAACGTAGACCCAATCTTCTTTCCTCACCCTGTAGTAACAGTGACGGACCTTGATCTCAGATTAAAATCGTCAGCCTTCTTCTTCAACACTTGCTGTCTTTGACACGAACACGTGAGAACCGGGGCTTCTGTGTGTGTTAGTCACTCAGTCGTGTCCGACTCTTTGCGACCCCATGGACTGTCGCCGGCCAGGCTTCTCTGTCCATGGAATTCTCCAGGCACGAATACTGCAGTGGATTGCCATTCCCTTCTCCAGAGGAACTTCCCAACCCAGAGACCAAATGCTGTTCTTCTGCATTGCAGGCAGATTCTTTACCATTTCAGCTACAAGGAAGTCTGTGGGCTTATATGTGGATGGAATCAATTATAATTTGATTAAGACAGAGCAGAAAGAGAGAAGTATTAACAATGATCATTTCATTTATGAAGTCTTCCATCACTCACCTGGGCTCTTAGTGTGCCCAAAAGTCTATTAAAAGAGGATGCTATTAAAAATAATTTTAATAAATTTAAGTTTTTATCAAAAAAAGTCCTGGTTGCTCAGACAGTAAAGCATCTACCTGCAATGCAGGAGACCTGGGTTCAACCCCTGGGTCAGGGAGATCCCCTGGAATAGGAAATGGCAACCCACTCCAGAATAATTGTCTGAAGAATCCCATGGACAGAGGAGCCTGGTGGGCTACAATCCATGAGGTTGCAAAGGGTTGGGCACAACTGAGTGATGAATGCTTTCATTTTCACTTTATATTAAAAATACCAGAAACCAAGTAAAATGTTAAAAAAGCCAAATGCCATTATTAAGTAAGTGTTTGGGAGAGAGAGAGAGTGTGAGAGAGAGCAGGGAATCGGTCACCAGTTGTGGCGGGGAGACGCACACCTAAGGTGAGACACATGAAGACAGGAACATTGAAACATACACTACCGCATGTAAAATAGATAGCCAACGGGAATTTGCTGTTGGTCTCAGCAAACTCAGACAGGGGCTCTGTATCAACCTGGAGAGGTGGGGTGGGGAGGGAGATGGGAGAGAGGTTCAAGGGGGAGGGGACATATGTGTACCTACGGCTGATTCATGTTGAGATTTGACAGAAAACAACAGAATTCTGTAAAGCGAATTTCCTTCAATTAAAATATAAATAAATAAAAAAGCCAAATGCCATCATTATGTAAGTATTTGGGAGGGGAAATAGAGAGAGGGCAGGGAATGGGTCTCCAGGGGGGCAGACCCACACCTGTGGTGAGTGCCACTCGGCTCTTAGCGCTGCCACATCTGTGTTTGGCCAAAAAGTAAAACATAAGGCTCTCCTGGGCCACCCCACGAGCGGGCGCCTCAACTTCCCCTTATATTTCCAGTTCTTTTGTGTCCTGCCTGCTTTGCTTCCAAAAGGCACGTGTGCTTGTGTGTGCTAAGTAGCTTCAGTTGTGTCCAACTCTCTGCGATTCTATGGACCGTAGCCCGCCAGGCTCCTCTGTCTATGGGATTCTGCAGGCAAGAACACTGGAGTGGGTTGCCACGCCCTCCTCCAGGGGATCCTCCCCACTCGGGGATCGAACCCATGTCTCTCATATCTCCTGCATCAGCAGGTGGGTTCTTTACCTGAGAGCCACCTGGGAAGCCCTCAAAAATGCACATCCCCTACTCACTGGCATGAGAGGCATGGTGTGTCTGTTTGAATCTGCTAATTGTTCTTGCTCCCCTGCCCAGCACAGCCGTGATGCATCCTCAGTGCTCTTGTTCCAAAGATGCATCAAGCCAGAATCACACAGAGAATGCTGTCATGATGGCTCTTCATGAAACAACCTCCACACTCAAAGGATCGACAAGGAACTGCCTGATTCTGACTGCAGGCTTTATTAAGAATCTGAAGAGATGGGACTTCCCTGGAGGTCTGAGGGGTACGAATTTGCCTTGCGATGCGGGGAACGTGGGTTGGATCCCTGTATGGGGAACTAAGATCCGACATGACATGGAGAAACTAAGTCCATGTGTTACAACTACGGAGCCCGTGTGTCACAACTAGAGTCTGTGCACCACCACAACAGATACTGCATGATGCAACCAAGATCCCACATGCTGCAACTAACGACCTGACGCAGCCAAATGCATCAATAAATGAAAAGAATCTGAAGGGGAAAAGTTGCCTGCAGATCAGGACAGTACACAGTAGACTCGGGTTTTAGCCAGAGTGGTATGAACTCGAGCAAGTCACTCAAGATGACTCTGCACCTCAGTTCCCTCGTCTATGCATGGGGGGGGCTGCACTAGCTACCTCCAGCCCCCTTCAGATCTAAAATTCTCTGCTCCGTGTCTATGTCGAGGCAACGCACAGGCCTTTTCTCTGCTGAACTCTCTGCACCTCTGTAGGGTAGAAGGAAGCCAGAGAAACGAGATCCTTAGAAGTATATAATCTGAATAACCAGAAGGGATGTAATTAAAATCAGGGTTCTGTTCCCACAAACACACCCAAGGATCTGCCCATAAAAAACACGGTGGTAATTAACGAACCTGCCAACCGCATGCCTCCGCCTTCCAGGCCCTGCTAGGCTCAGAGGCGAGCCGGCCTCGGAGTCCAGGCTCCTGGCCTCCCCGCTCAGCCGGCCAGCCTTGCTCCAGCCTGCTGTTCGGGTGTGTTTTTAGCCCACGGCTCTTCGAGAGAGGGGAGCATTCTCAAGTCATGTAGGGGCATGAACACATTTCTGGAATTTTCAAAATCATTAAAACGATGAAAGAAGAATATATGGGGCTGGCGTGTATCAGAATATGCCCACATCTGTAAGTAAAGCCTCCTCTTTTCTCTCTCTGCCTGGAAAAGACCGTCACAGAGACGGTGCCAATTTGGTTCCTTGTGAACCTGGCTCTGGAGGAGCACTCCTCTCCCCCAAGCTGCCACCCCCTCCCCGGGCAGTGCACACCCCCATCCAAACGCTCCGGGGCCGAGACATTCCAGGGGCTGGGCCAGCCCCTTGGCAGCGTTCTGACAAGAGGGAAGTCTATTTTCAGACGTCTCCTCCGCTTTTAACAGCCTCGTGTCATGTGTTCACCCAGACTGGCCTGGCAGCCCAGAAATTATGTTTGTCCTGTCAACTGGCTTAGCCGATACACTCCGAGTGTCCCGGCCAGGGAATGCGAGGCCACCTGGGGACAGGCCAGGCGGGGGGATTTCAGCAGAGCACACGTGTCAGGATCTTGAGATAACGTCCAGGCGAGGTGTTCTCGACTGCATTCCAAACGAGGGCCGGCCAGAGGAAGCCTGGAGCGGTACTGGGCTCTCGGACATTCCCAGGGGAGGGGCACTGAGGGCAGGGACCACGTGTGGGTTTCTTCCTTCTCTCTGTGGGGCCCGTGGGGACCCAGCACTCTCTAGGGTGCTGTGCACCCATGCGCTGATCTGAACTCCGCCATGGAGGAACCCTGACCTCAGGGTGGTGCCTCAAGCCCCATTCTGGACCTGCTCGGTCGGCCCCTGCATGTTGGCGAGAGCCCCTCGCCGTGATGGGGGAGTTCAAAAACTACTCCTCAACATAGGGAGAAGGCGCAGAGAGGAAGTGTGTGTGCAAACAGCCACGGCAGCACATTTAGAACTAAGGAAGAAGACGGTAAGACCAGACTTGGACTGCGATCACTTTTCACAGAGCGGGTCACCAGTGCTAAATACAAACGGCCTCAATTTAAGCAGGAGCACAGAGGTGTCCTGAACAGGTGTCCTCATTTAAAAACCCGGCCACCTGGGCTACGTCAGCAGAATTTCACGTCACACTGGAAAACTGCATTTCAGTCTTCTCAGAGTTTTAAAGAAGCAATGGACCCATGAGTTCTTTCCATGTACCTCTGGTAACCCGCCAGCTTGTCGATTTTTGACATTGGTATGTCCCCAGCCTAAGCCTGCTCAGATTTTCTGCCCAGTCTTTTGTTAGTAAAAAGGCTAAAAAAAGAAAAAAAAAAAAAAAAGGAAAAGAAAGGAGAATGTGATTTCGTTGTGGACCCTGTGTCAAACTTCAACAGGGAAGTGCGAGGCTCTCAAACCAGCCCAGCGAGGGACTTGTTGATTGGTTTTGCTTTTTTAGGCTGGATTAATAAATCCCAGTTTCTTGCTCAGCACAGGTAATATTTTTCACTCGCTGATGATGGTAGCAAGCCTCCTGCTCACATCTGTATTATAATAAATGCATTATAAATGAGTAAGTAGGAAACAGTAAGGAAATGATGTTTTACTTTTAAATGCTAATTACGAAGCCCTGGTGCAGTTAATGTGCAGGGTGTTCTGTCAATTTTTAATGTTTATGCCAAGTGTAGTCTTCAATTTAACATGAGCTTTTAATCCTTTGAGTACTAAATTGCCTTTTAATGCTTGCAGAACAACATTGTGTTTGCACAAAGTCAGGTCTGAAAAATGTATTTAGTACAAGGTGTGTTGCGAGAAGGCAGAAGGGGGAGGGGAGGGTTTTTTTTTTTTTTTTAAAAAGATGGTACTGGAGCATCGGCGAGCAGCCCCCCCCCCCCCCCCGCCCCCGCTTCCTTCAAGAACATCATTTCTCATTCTTTCTGAGGTTGCTGGGAGCGTTGCTCTCCTGTTGCTGACTGAACCCTCCAGCGGGAGCTTCCAACTCTCAGGAACACAATCAGCCCCAGGGTACACCTTGCACCATCAAAAAGACCGCGGCGCAAACAGCTGCCAGGAGGGGCTGCTCTGGCGCTCTGACCACCCTCCCAGCAACACCCGGAATGGGAGGGGGGAGGCGGATCCAGGCGTCCTGGGGTGCAAAGGAATTCTCCACAGCCACATGCTTACACAGGCAAGTTCAAGGGGGCAGCCTCTACGCTTCCTGGAAAAATAAAGAGCCTACAGAGGCTCAGACAGGAAGAGGGGCAGAAGAACGCACAGAGAGGTAGACAACGGGACCAGTGGGGTCTCGGGACCCTCTCTGCCTTGCGCACCATTTCATAGGCAGGGGCTCGGCCAACTCGTGGGCTTCTTCCAGCGCTGGGATCCACACCCAAATCTCCATCTGTCCTGTGACCTAAGTCTCCCCCATTCCCAACCTGTCGGGCTGAACGCCTCACTGCTTGTCAAAAATGGCCGATGCCTCTGAGTTGTGCGTAAAAACAGCAACACTGGGACTTCCCTGGTGGCCCAGTGGTTAAGAATCCTCGCGCCAATGCAGGTGACACAGGCTGGGTCCTTGGTTCGGGAGGATTCCACATGCTTTGAGGCAACTGAGCCCATGGGCCACAACTACTAAGCCCACGTGTCCTAGAGCCTGTGCTCTGCAACAGGAGAAGCCAGGGCTGTGAGAAGCCCGTGTACTGCAGCTAGAGAAAGCCCATACAGCAACGGAGACCCAGTGCAGCCAAAAATGTAGATAGAATAAAAAAAACAAAAACAGCAGTACTTACATATCACTGAGTAGGGCGCTGGGTACCTTGCTAAGCCCTTTATATAGATAAACTCATTTTAGTCTGTCAATAAACCATTATACTAGTATTACTAGCCCCCTTTTTACAGATGAAGAAACTGGTGCACAGAGAAGCTGGGTAACTGACCTAAGCTTACACAGCCAGTAAGAGGCGGATCTAGGAAGTGTGCCCGATTCCAGGGTCCCAGGCCCTTGACCGGCTCACGGTGCCGCCCCTGCAGCCTCTGGGGAAGGGCCATTCCTGGCACCATTGATTAAGCAGAGCGTCTCCCCCTTGTCAGTATCTCATGCTCAGATGCCACCTGCCCCCTGTGGAGACCTTCCTGACACCCCCTCTCCAATGTCAGCCCCAGGCAGCCAGGGCCCCTAGCCGTGCCAGACTGTTTGCAGGTCTATCCACACTAGATCAAGCACTCCTGCCACTAGATCCACCGCCACCACATCAAGGATCTGCGATTCAGCGGATTCCAGGGAAGCCCTACCTGACCATGTCACAGGCCTGGGCACATGCGAAGTGGTGGAGAATCTGGTGACCTCTGGCCTCGGGGACAAACATCTCATTAGAAAATTGTGTACCAAGCCGCTTCAGTCGTGTCCGACTCTGCGACCCTATGATCTGCAGCCCACCAGGCTCCTCTGTTCAGGGGATTCTCCAGGCAAGAACATTGGAGTGTGTTGCCATGTCCTCCTTCATTTAGAAATTTAGGTTGGGGTTAGTCTGAATCTGATGAAATTGCAGTTCCGAAGGACAAGATTGAATATAGCAACTTCATATAGTTCAATATGTCCTTGGCCAGGCCTGGAGGCGGGGTCAGTAGGTCTCCCTGCCTTCCCCCCAATCACTGAAGGATCCCCAGTACCTCATCTGAGCGAAAGATGCTCCCAACAGCAAGGTACATGGCTCACTCCCTCTAACAGAAACCACAGTTTCTGAAAGAAAGCATCTTTTCCCTCAATGTTTTCCTTTGGTGATGAGGCATTCAGAAAGAACAATAGTCACAAACACACATTTAGTAAACTGCCTAATGATTAAATAATATATTATAAAAATTTGAATATAAAAAGGCCATCTTTACATGTGAAAGCTAATGGGCAGGCTTGACAAACTTCAGTACAGCTGTTCAGACAGAGGGGGCTGAGAGGGGAGAGAAATGAGGTTTCAGTTTACAAGTTCAACCACAACACGAAAATCAGCATGGAGTCCCACACTGTCATTTACTCCAGGGCAAGTACAGCAAGAACGGCCATCTTAAATACAGGTTTTTATGCATCTATTTATTACATGGTCGGCCACATAATAATTTGATGCTGAACTGTGTGTTAGTTTTACAGGTACAAGTACGAATGACTGAAGGGCCACAGTGGGTCTGGAATCAAGAAGAGACAACAAGCATCACAGGACCTTCACCCTCTCTTCAACCCTTCATAAACTGCAGAGAGATTTTTCAGATCCAGTCCGTTGCATGAACCCAAAAGCATCAGTAAGGACTGAATGTCAGTCTGCCTATCTTGCTTTAGTGGCCCCCCATCTACCTGCCCTCAAACCCAAAGATTCCATTGCTACCTCAGTGCAGTCAAAGGAAAACTACAGCTTGGATCTTTGGGTTCAAGTCCAGGCCTCACGATTGACACTGTGACTGAAGCCAAGACCACGGCTCTGCTGGCAAACAGGGAAAGTCAGCCTGAGAAGCGGCAGTGACTTACTGTTATCCACGAAGTGTCTACCACTCTCATGATCCTTCTCCTACAGCACAGAGTTGTCACAAGCAAGCAGTTACCTGACAAAGGACTACATTTCCAGGTCACACACGTCCTCTCTGCAACCTGTTAAGGGCACATGTCTCGTGCTTGGCCATGGCCCATGAGCAGAGGAGGTATGTGCCAATTCTAGTCTCCTTTTCCTTGGCTGGGGGGATGCAGATGAGGAGGCGGCTTAGGAGATAGAAACGCCGCAAGAATGGAAGCCCAGCCACAAAAACAGCTGGGTCCCTGAACCACTGCATGGAGGAGAGTCATGTCCCACCAGTAAGACCCTTGTCAAGACTGTTGGATGCATGAGAAACAGACATCTATTACAGTTAGGCCTAGTCTACTGTTTTTGTGTCCACATGCAACAATAGCCGACTTCATTCTAGTAAAAATATAGAACTTTTAGTTTCTCTGACATATGTCCTTTGTCATTCCATAGAACTTATTATCCTCTACCTGTAAAATGGGAAGGACTAAAAATTACTGAAGACCTCCAGATGAAAAGCAGCAGAGAATGGCAGGTAATGATAGCAAAGAACAGCCACCCTACGTTCCATAACTAGGCTCAAGACTCAATATTTAGGAGGAAAAGAAAAGCTAACATGTTTACTTTATCCAGAGTAGCAAACTGAAGCAGTTGAGAGCCCAGTGTAAGTCGTTGCCCCTGTGTCCTCTCACTGCGAAATCCCTGCCCTGCTGCTGGCAGGTTGCAGGGGGAGGGCAAGAAGTAGATGAGCTTCCTTCCACCCACCTCATAACAAGGTACAGCCCAGAAAGTATCTTTCCAACACCAGCCTCTCTTCCATTTTAGAACTTTCAACCCAGGAAAAAGCTGGAGGGAAATGATATTATTATTTCCTCATTTGGGATAAATGGCTACCGGCTTTAGGGATGCCCGCAACAGAGGCAGAGGAGTGATTTATGAAGTCCGGCTTCTCTCTCCAGCCCCTGAGATGCAGCTGGAGTGCTCGCTTCTGCGGCAGGGACTGCCGTTTCTAATGAACCAGTGCCCACTCACCATCCATCAGGCGACCTGCGGGTTTGGAAATGAGGACTCTTCCCCAGGCAGTCCCTGCATTTCCCTTTCCTTCCTGCAAAACTGTCGGCCTCTTTGGGGCCCTTGTGGGCAGCGTGGCGCTAGGGAGGCTGGGCTGTGCTGTCTGCTCTGGGCCGAGGCCTGAGGGCCCGCCCGCTCTACTTAGGAGGCTGTGCAGGCAGCCCCTGGGACGCCCAGAAGGCACTCTTCGGGGGCGGGGGGGGGGGGGGCGATGCAGCCCCTCCCCACTCGGGGCCACTTTTAAGGGACAGCGGTGCTGGCAGAGCTGCCCCCATCCCCCTGCCCATGCCTCCAGCTCCCCGGGTCCCTCTGTTCACTTGCAATCTCGTTTACCAGGCAAACACTTGGCGGAACTGCGAGAGAAGGTTCTGCTTCTTTCCAGGAGATGAAGGTGTTACTTCACAGAGACGGGACTGGCTTTCTTGGTGGTGGCTAGCACCTCAAGTTTTATTTACCACAGATAAATGGTAAAGAACAGCATCTGAGAAGCCATTCCTGCGCCTCTAAGCAAGGGTTAAACCTGAGGCCAGTGCCTGGGCCTGCAGGGGGCGGCCTCTGTGAGAGCCTCCTGGGTTAGAACTACCTGAAGCCAGCATGGTCCGGTTTCCTGATGAGCACAGAACAGTGCCTTGTTGAGGCTCACCAAAGGGAACAGATGATTCCTGTTTTACAGATGGAGCTAAGGAGTTGTCTAAGGTGACAAACTCATCAGCTCCGACTGAGATCCTGGTCCTTCCCCAGACGTGTGTGTGCGTGTGTCTGCACGGGCACTGCAGGGCCTCCCCACCCCCAGCCTGCTCGCTCCCCACGTGCCCCAGGCACCCCTCCACCGTCCTCACGCACCTCCCATCGCAGTGCCTTACCTGTCCCTGCATTCTGACTCTTTGCAACCCTATGAACTGCAGCCCACCAGGCTCCTCTGCCCATGGGATTTCCCAGGCAAGAATACTGGATTGGGTTGCCACTTCCTTCTTCAGGAGATCTTCCCGACCCCGGGATCGAACCTGCCTCCCTTACGTCTTCTGCATTGGCAGGCAGATTCTTTACCACCAGTGCCACCCTGGCGCTCTTCATCCTACAGCTATTCTACTCTCTTACAGACAAGGAGGCCAGCTCACTGAGCACGCCCCCGGTCACACAGCTGGCAAGAGACAAAGCTCCAGAACCTCAGAAGCCATCTCCTCACCAGCTGCGTCTTGAGGCAGGAAACCACAGGGCTGCAGGACTCTAGTTCCCCACCCCTTCTGCACACAGAATCACCCAGGTGGAGGTTGAAAGTTAAAAATCTGGATGCCCAGGTCACACCCAGACCAGTGACATCAGAACCTGAGACGGGGGCTTTCCCCTGGCGGCTGCCAATGCAGAAGACACCGGCTTGATCCTCAGTCCAGGAAGGTCCCCCGTGCCTTGGAGCACCTGAGCCCGTGCTCCAGAGCCCGGGAGCAGCGACCACTGAAGCCCTGGGGCCCGTGCTTGGCAACAAGAGAAGCCTCCGCAGTGCGCCTAAGCACTGTGACCAGGGAGTGGCCCGTGCCTGCCACTAGAGAAAAACCCAGGCAGCAATGACGAACCAGCACAGCCAAAAATACGTAAGTCAATAAAATTTTTTTAAGAAAAGAATCTGACTAGGACCCAGGGGTCAGGACTAGGATTCCCAAGGGTGCAGGCCAGGATGAGAAGCAGCAGACTTGACAGAGCCTTCCAGCAAGGGCTCAGTAACTCAGAGGACGGGGCGCTGGTCACAGCTGGGGCGGCCAGGAGCAGAGCCTCCACCAGGGCTCCTAGTAGACCCCTTCCTCCGTGTCCACGCCCGCTCCCACTGCTAATCCCTGCTAATCCCCAGACTTGCCCCTCCGAGGGGAGGTGGGTCTCACAGCAAGGCCCCAGGTCCACCCCACAAGCACACAGCAGCCCAGCTGCCCTAAGCAGCTTTCAATGTGTCTAACACCACTCCAACAACGCCCGCGGCCCGTCGGGGAGCCGGCTGGAAAACCCGTTTAGATTCGCAAAGAAGCTGGGTATTAAAATCGCTGAGGGCGCTCTGGCTCAGGCTGCCATGCATGTTAGGGCCTGTGAATAATAAAAGGGGAGCTTGTAATTCGACTAAAAAATGAAATTTCCCCATTTCTGCAGAATAAACAAAAACAAAATAATACATTAGCTCTGCAATATGTCTGTGCTTCAGGGCTTCAGACTGTCATTAAAGTTGGATTTTATCCATGACAGGTTTCTCCAACCCCGCTTCCACCTCGAATAAGAAAAACAGGCCTTATGATGAATCTCCTTTTCTTCCTATTTTCTATCTGCATGTGGTTTATCCATAACTGGAGAGGAAGTTGCCCAGACGCTGGGCTCCTGTTTGTAATTTTTTCCCTTTCAGCTCTGAAACCTCACCCAGGCCATTCTTAAGAATCCTATAGGTTAACGTTGAAATAAGTACCCCTCACAATTTAGGGAAGATGAAAGGAAGCCCCCCAGAAGCCCAGGCTCTTGGTTGTGTGAGGGGGACTCAGAGAGATGCGGCTGGCCCTGGGTTCAAAGCACACGGGCCCCGCGAGGGGCTGCACTCCGCAGGGAGATGGATCAAAGGCTCTTGCAGGTGGCAGGAGCCGGCTCCGTGGTGGCAGCTGAGCTTTGAAGCCTTATCTGAAGAGACCCTGCACCTATTCCTCCACGTGTGAGCAAGTGTGCAGGCGTGCCTGTTCGGGTGGGCGGGAGGAGGTCTCCCACTACTATCACGGGTGCCCCCGGGGCCCTGGCACAGATAGATGCCCCAGAGCTCCACGATCAGGACCACCGTCTTCACGTGGGAGGCCGAGACAAGCGGATCAAGGACCTGCCACTCCCTTCAAAAGGAGCCAAGGGCTAAGAATTGGTGCTCCCAAAGCAGGGGGCCTGGGTTTGATCCCTGGTCAGGAAACTAGTCTCACATGCAGCAATGAAGATCCTGCAATGCCTCCAAGACCCGGCAGCCCAACAAATACTCCAAAAAAGAGAGTGAAACTCTCTTGGCAGATGCCCATCGAAGCTGGACTCAGGGTCCCCCTGCCCCAGCTACCGAGGGGCCAGGAGTGCTGAGGTGGTGGGAACGCTCTCAGGAGAGCCTCACCTTTCTCCTCGCTGTTTTCGCAGAAGCTGGACCTTCCCGCCCCTCTTTCCCTCTTGGGCAGACAGAGTACGGTCCTTCAGACCTATCTGTGCAGGAGGGGACCAGTCACTTGCTAAATCCGAGTTCTGTGGAAACAATCCTCCCAGGGCCTCCAGAGGATCAAGTTCTCAAGTTCCCGGCCGCCTGTCCCCAGAAACCCAAGGTTTCTTGTTCACATGTGGTCAAGTGCGTCTGGGATGACTGGAATACCAACAGGGCCGCTCCAGCCCCAGATCCTTGGCCACAACGGGGATGGAAAAAGCCCCGATGACAGCTAGGGGTTATGTTACCCCGCCCAGATCTCCCAGTGAAGAAGTGGCGCTAGGGAGAAAATAGCAGCAAATTAGACGCCGGCTATTATTCCAGAGACGGCTCCACAAGTGGCCCAGGCTGACAGCATAGCTCCCATCCAGCTTTGATGTCTTGATGGGTTTTTAACAAATTCTCCTTCAGTTATCCAGCTGCTTAGCTAATCAGATATTATTACTTCCTTTGTGCTGCCTTTCCCTGAGCTTTCTCTCTGTTTATCTGGCCTGCCTTGCTGTAAAAAGAGCTCCATAATGATCGCTATCTAAATATTTCACTTCTAATACAAAGGTCGGTGCTTTGCATTCTGGAGACAGTCTCCAGCTCACTTGGCTATGAATTAGCTCCCCTGCCTCTTTGGGGAAAAAAGAAGCTGATTTTCACTGTACATGACCTCGATGGAATTTTTGTGTATGATGTCTCCTCGCCTGCGAGGCTGGTAGGCAGACGGCAGGATGGAGGGTTCGCTCCCGCCCACGCGCCCTGAGGACGCCTCCAATGGAAGCCTACTAGCAACCACATCCTGCCCATCCCTGGGCTTTGTCCTGACATTAGGAAGCCACAAGGGACATCTCAGCAAACCGCAGAATGCCATCAGAAAGCCACAGAGAAACCATGAGAGGGGGCTATCAGTGAAGCACCTGAGGGGTCCGAGAGAACAGTCGTCAGCAGAACGTGACATTCTGTCTCCACCTCTCTCTTCTCTAGGAACGTTCCAGGGGTGTTTCTGTGATTTTTAAATACAAAGGTCCCAGCAAGAATCATACACCTGCGTATGGGATGTGAACGAAAATGGATCTTAAACTTTAGCACGTGGGTGGCGTGCTTATCTGAGCTGCTGTCACTCAGAGCAGAGGCTCCTTGTGGTAGATTACAACCCGCCTGGATGCAAGAACCAAGTGGAGTCACTTGTCGACATGTGTGTGTGTCAGTCACTTCAGTCATGTCTGACTCTGTGCGACCCCATGGCTCCTCTGTCCATGGGAGTTTCCAGGCAATAATACTGGAGCGGGTTGCCATTTCCTCCTCCAGGGGATCTTTTCTGACCCAGGGATCAAGCCAGCCTCTCTTGAGCCTCCTGACCGGCTGACGGGTTCTTCACCACCGCACCACCCAGAGAGCCAAGGAGCTCTGCCCAGTAACATCTTTAATGACAAGTCCACCGATCTGGAACGCTGTCTTGGTCACCTAGTGATGGGTGTATCCAAACATACCCATTCTTGCCCCGATCAAAGCCACCTGACAGCGTCCCCAAGTACTGAGAATGAATTTCAGCCTCCTTGCTGTGGTCCAGCAGGACATGTGGGTCCTCCCCTTGGCTGTGTCTACCCCTGACCCTGCTCCCTGGGCTCCCACCACTGCAGTCCCAGCATCTGCCTCTTTGCATGGGCCCAGAGATCCTGAGGCATCAAATTTATTCATACCTCAGGCCCTTTTCCCTTGGCGTTCCTGCTGTCAAGAATACCTCTCCTTCCAGGTCTTCCTCTGGCCCCTTCCTTCACATCTTTCAGTTCTTCAACCACCACCTCGAGAACATCTTTCCCTGACCCTTCTAAGAGCCACCCCTCCCACCTTCGCCGTGGTACTTTCCTCCAGGTATATCCATAGAATCTACAACTGAGACTGGTACATGGTATTGAAGAAAAAGCTACTGGGTGAATGAACGGAGTCACTTCAAGACCCTTCACCAAGGACACCAGCAACAGGCATCATGACTTCCTAATGTCAGTTTGGCCCCCATTTTTTGCTTCTTTCTCACACTTTCTACAAGCTCTTGCTGAAGTTCCCTGTTACCAGATCTCCCTTTCTTTCACAGTACTGAATTTTTGTCTGATGTAGCTGTCCAAAATGAAACTACATTTCCTAGTCTTCCTTGAAGGTGGGAGAGGCTGTGGCAGGATCCTGGAGGCTTCTAGGAACCTGACTTTTGATCCCTGATCTGAGTACCCCCTTCCTCCTTTGCCCCTTCCCTCTATACCTCTCCTCCTGCTTGGAAAGGTCATGTCTGGATGAACTTCCATTTTGGGTCATGGGAAGTAGGCTGTATGGAGCACACGGCTGGAAGACCAGGTCCCAGGGGGCTCTGAGGAACAGAGCTTTGCCATGTTTACTTCCAACATTTTTTTTTATTTTTGGCCACACCCTATGGCTTGCAGGATCTTCATTCTCCAATCAGGGATTAAACTCACGCCCTCAGCTATGAAAGTGCAGGGTCCTAACCACTGGGCCATCAGAGAATTCCTCTTACTTTCAAACTTTAACATGAAAAAGATACTTCTTTTTCAAGCCACTGTTATTTTGGGCTTCTCTGCTGGCTCAGATGGTAAAGAATCTGCCTGCAATACAGGAGACCCAGGTTCAATCTCTGGGTTGGGGAGATCCCTGGGAGAAAGAATGGCTACCCACTCCAGTATTCTTGCTTGGAGAATTCCATGGACAGAGGAGCCTGGCCAGCTACAGCCCATGGGGTTGCGAAGAGTTGGACACGACTGAGTGACTAACACTTTCACTGTTATTTTAAGGTCTTGGTCACCTGCAACTGAACCTATTATACCTGCCTTGCTTGCATTTATTATTTCTTAGTGAAAATTTCACCAAAGGAAAGAAAAGTCTGGGGCGAGCAGCACAGGCTGAAAAGAGTAGATGGCACGGCTGGGATATCCGTGGGTATCAGTGGGCTTCTATAACCCTGCATACTGCCATGGGGACTGGACCGTCTCTGGCAGAAAAAGGAAAAGTGCCCAGAGGTGGACTCAGAAGGGCTAGTTTCAGTGCCAAATATGTGAAGAGAGGTAGAACCTGGCTGAGTCCCTTTAGTTCTTAGAACCTCACTTGTTCTCATCTGTCAGATGGGAACAATAGTTATAGAAGGTATTAGAAGAATATGTATCCTGGAGGAATATTAAGTAAGTTATCAATCTCTTTAAAAAAAAGTCTAGTTCTATTTAGCTAACTCTTAATAATGTTTTTAAAGATATTGATAACAACTTCCTACAGTTACATGTGTGATATCAAAAATCCAAGAGCCACTAGTTTACATCACGGAATTAACTAGCATTTTAAAATATCCCATGAATTTAAGGTTAGCAGAAGAGAATCCTTCAAATTTATTTGAATTTTTAAAATCTTATCTACTATATTTAAAAGCAATCTATTAAAATATTACCAAGTCGTGGTAATTTTGTGCCATAATGAAAAAAACTGCAGATGTATTACTGTATTGTGAAAAACGAAATGGCTTTTTAATAAAGGCATTAAGGGTCCCAGAGTGCCTTATATATACCCCACAAGGGACAGATCAAGGTACAGAAGACCAAAAGAGTCAGCCAGGTGGATAAGACAGGGGATCCAAAAGACTCAGAAGCTCAGATCCCAGTAGGCATCAGGAAGTCCTACCAGGCAGAGAATGTCCCAATGGGATATCCAGATGTCTGCTAATGACCAGGAAAGGCCACTGCTGGCAATAATTCCAGAGAGCTACCCACAGACAGCAGGCTCCTGGCAAGGCTTTGATTTGTGGGTCAAAGGAAAAGGTGTTCTAGCTCCCGACTGGGGGAGGGCAGGCAGGTCGGGGGCAGCAGACCCAGTTGGCTGCGTACCTGATCACCATTCCCCTTTCTTCTCTGCCAGCGGAGCTCTAATTGTGGTGTGTGTCCAGCACCAGGGGAGACGGTGACTGTCGAAGCCGGCGAAGGTGATCTCATTCCCCTCTGCTCGGAGGCGAGTGATGCTGCTGCAGCCAGGAGGCCCCCAAAGGATAACCGCTGGGAGCTTCTGGGGAAATTTAAGAAGAGCAGAAAGAAGGAAGAGCCCTCGATTTTTATCTCGTCTTGCCTTCCTGTGTGACACAGTGCCCCATGAAGGTGTGACAGTACGCTGGAGCCTCAGCAGCCACCTTGCATGTGTGAGGGATGCCAGTCCTAAAGCATTGATATCATAGGGCGGAAAGACTGAAAGGTCCTCTGTAACACTGAGCCTCTACAACAGGCAGGTAATGGGAGGTACATGTGTGTCTTTATTTCTAAAGACATATTCACTGGGCTTTTCTGTTACTTGCTGCTGTTAACAGGGCTCAAGTCCTGGCTGGACTAGAGGGCCAACTGAGATGCCAGTAGCTCACCCTATGTCAGCAGGAGAGGACAGGAGATGGCTGTGACATGGTGAGGGTGTGGGACACCTGCTTCCCTCTTGAGTCTCCCACCTTGGGTCTGGCTGGGAGACTGGGCATGGGACTCGGAAGGGCCTCTGGAGCCGGGTGTGGTCCCAGTCTGCCCAGAGCTAATATTCTTCCTGCACAGGAGGGGGCCTGAGCTCTGAGGGTGCTGTCATGGCGCTTGGCTGTGAGAAGGTACAAAAGCCAAGGTGGGCAGGAGCCACTACTGTGGGCACTACCAAAAGCCCCAAACCACAAAACCACATCCTGTGGTGTGAATGAAAAGTGCAAGTGTTAGTCGCTCAGTCATGTCCGACTCTATGCGACCCCATGGACTGTACCCACCAGGCTCCTCTGGCCATGGGATTCTCCAGGCAAGAATACTAGAGTGGGCTGCCATTCCCTTCTCCAGGGGATCTTCATGACTCAGGGACTGAATCCGTGTCTCCCGCATTGCAGACGGATTCTTTACCGTCTGAGCCACCGGGGACTCGGCCCGTGGTGAGGGACATCCCGACAGCATGGGCCCTGCGGCTCTCGTGACTCCACCACAGCCTGACAGAGTCATTTCTGAATCTGAGTTCTAAGACACGTTTTGTCTGAAAGGTTTACTTCACATGGCTGGCCTGCTGACCGTCAAGAAGAAAGGCTATAGCTTCATGCAGTAATTTAAAAAGAGAAGTGATGATTTTTCAAGCATAACACCAAAAAAAAAAAAAGCCCAATAGGAAGGCAGAGCCTGAATATCCTGCTGAGAAACTACCAAGATGGAAAATAATGCACCGTGGATAACACTACGAAGGTGAACTGCCTGGCAGATGAGGTACTCTTTCCTACTGTACTCACCTTTCTTTAATGAACTGGCCTCCGTGGCTGTATTTAAAGCATGAACAGGATTTAGTCTCATTTCTTATGCTGAGTAAGTCTAGAGACTGTTTATCCTGAAATATTTAATAGTGTATATTCTTACAAATAAGTAAACAAGATTACCATCCCACAGTCTTTCTTTCCTTGCGGGAACTCCTTAGATATTGCAAAGGAAGGAGAATAAATGTGATGAATACAATTTTTTTTTCAGTAGCCAGTGTCTTTACACTCCCATGTGCGCTCTCTGGTTTAGAGCAGCCCTGTCTAAGATGTTGGGCCAAATTATATGGGCCAAATCTTGCCCAACATCTAACTTTGTAAATAAAGTTTTATTGGAACACGGCACCATCCGCTCACTCAGGTATTGTCTCTGTCTGCTTTTGTGCTGTGTTGGGTAGTTGCTAAAAGACTGCATGGCTCTCAAAGTTCCACAGCCCTTTACTGAAAGAGTTTTCTGACACCCTGGTTTAGGATCATGGTTATTCTTTTCCTAAATTGACAGATAATTTTCATTTTGACAAAGCCCCCAAATCTTTCAAAGCAGGAAAGCACTACAGTAATTCCACAGTTCCATATCATTAACATAGACTTCTAGGTGAATATGGGCTGGGCCCTGAAAAGATAAGCTGTGGATTACATGCAATTTCCTGGGTCCTGACTCTAATTCCACCCTTGCTCAGATCACAGTGCAAAGGAAAGTCGTGATGAAGTATTAACACTGAAAGATGATATTATCATCATCAAAGGATATTACTGAAAGGAAACATTCTTATTTACAAAAAAAACATTAAATACTTAATAATTTCTAAGCCTAACAATTATTGATAACCAATTATTACAACACATTTATAATTGATTGTAATGCCCCAGCAGGCCCAACATCATGGTGGAGAACCACTGACTTAAAAGAAACAAATACAACTGATGATTTCAAGACGGATGTATTTCTTCATCCTTTCAGCATCTGAGTACTTATGGTAAGCAATCTTTCACTAAGGATTCTGGAGTGCAAAGACAACTAAAGATACCAGATATGACCTTGCCTCCCACAGAGCATGCACTTCAAGAGGACAGGAAATAAAGTCAATGGATTATTGATTACTTGGAAGGAAATGAAGAGGATGTGATATCAGGGAGAGAAGTAGCATTTGAATGGGTCTTGAGAAAGGGATAGGATTTTCGTTGGCAATGGTGGGAGGCCACTTGGGGGAAGGAAGTCTGGAGGAATCTGGGAGTCACAGAGGTACATATAACTTTACCCAAACTCACAAAATTAAGTACGGGAATCAGGATTAGCACCTAGGTCGCCAATATAAAGCATTTTTCAAAAGCCATTCACTAGGTATTTGAAATATTCTGAGCAGTAAGATTTTCAAGGAGGAAATATAAAAATGAAGACAAAACTATTTTTAAGCATTTTATTTAAATAATAAAGTTATTAGATAAAATACTAAAAGATGCTTGCTCCTTGGAAGAAAAGTTATGACCAACGTAGACAACATATTAGAAAGCAGAGACATCACTCTATCAACAAAGGTCGGTCTAGTCAAAGCTATGGTTTTTCCAATAGTCATGTATGGATGTGAGAGTTGGACTCTAAAGAAAGCTGAGCACTGAAGAATTGACGCTTTTGAACTATGGTATTGGAGAAGACTCTTGAAAGTCCCTTGGACTGCAAGGAGATCCAGCCAGTCCATCCTAAAGGAAATCAGTCCTGAATATTCATTGGATGGACTGATGCTGAAGCTGAAACTCCAATATTTTGGCCACCTGAAGTGAAGAACAGATTCAATGGGAAAGACTCTGATGCTGGGAAAGATTGAAGATGGGAGGAGAAGGGGATGACAGAGGATGAGATGGTTGGATGGCATCACCGACGCAAAGGACATGAGTTTGAGTAGGCTCCAGGAGTTGGTGATAGGCAGGGAAGCCTGGTGTGCTGCAGTCCATGGGGTCGCAGAGAGTTGGACACGACTGAGCGAGTGAACTGAACTGATACTAGGAAAATGAAACTGAAAATCAGGTCAGACAAAAACCAATCAACTACCAAACCCCCACCACCACTGTGAAGGACCAGAAAAGATGCGAATATCCAAGAATAAGCTAGAGCCTGCCTTTAGCTTCCAGTCATGAAAATGTCAAGGATAGCACTGTTCTTTGGGGCTACCCCAGTTTCCTGTGTCTTGGCTCGTTTTCCGAAGGAGATGTCCTGGGGTCTTTCTCAGTGCAGTCTTTTAGATTTGGCTAGGCACATGATCTTCGGCAGAGAGGACGACCTAAGACCTTATGTTCATGAGTTCCTTGTGCTTACATGACATCAATCCCCTATCCTCTAGCTGCCAGGTAAATTCCATTTTCACATCGTAAAAGGTACAAACTCTTTAACCCCACCTCCAAAAAAAACCAGAGAGAAGGGAGATAAGACAGTAGGGTGCTGTGCTTAGTGCACTGCAGAGCTGCCAATGACCTTCAGCCTTCATCTCAAAACAGAGGTGGTTCAGGGTGCTGGTTACTATCGCCCTGTATTGAATCCCGCTTATTCTAACACTAGGAGATACACTGAAGGCAGTCAACCACCACTTAGTCAATCATAAATAAATGGGCCTTGAAGCTTTCCCAATATACATCTGATCACAGCAGTACACATGGGATCGGGGCAATGTGCAATTATGATGGCATGTGCAATGTATTATGGGATCACAACGGTCTGGCACTGTCTTCAGCGCTTACAGATACACAGAAACATCCCTCACCTATAAAATGCAGGCTCAAAAGTATGGAGAGAATCCACATTCAATATTGCTCTGGGTGTTCTTTAGGTTTATGAGTGTGCTCGTGTTTTCTGAGATCCAGATGGTCAGATCACATCATTCTGAATTTAGTGAAAACGTCCCTTCCCTTATCTCCCATGTCTTGCCATAAATCCTCCCTTCAGCTAAATCAGTATGTAAGAAGTCCTCTCTCACAAAACCTTGAACTGTCTATGAGTTTGCTTACACCCAGGCAAGGTGAGCATAATTGAAGGCTCTGAGTCACACCCCCTAGGTCTAACTTTACCACATCCTACTGGATGGCCTTGGTATATTACTTTACCTCTCTCTATCTCAATGGGCTTCCCTGGTGGCTAAGCTGGCAAAGAATTGGCTCGCAATGCAGAAACGTGGGCTTGACCCCTGGGTTGGGAAGATGCCCAGGAGAAGGAAGTGGCAAGCCACTCCAGGATTCTTGCCTGGAAAATCTCATGGACAGAGGAACCTGTTGGGCTACAGTCTACAGGGTCGAAAAACAGTCAGACACAATTTAGTGACTAAACAACAACAACTCTATCTCATTATCCTTACACCAAAGTGGAAACAAGAAAACAGTAAACTTCATCTCATAGGGTTTCTGTGGGGATGAAGTAAGTCAAAACATGTTTAAAACTGTTTTCAAGAAACTATACTCCAATAAATTTTTAAAAAATATATCAGAAATCAAAAACAAAAAAACAACAACTTTATCTTGGAAACAGTAAGCATTGAACACACAGTGTGGTTGTTTCCATTGTCATTATAATCATGCCATTTGGACCTCCTCCTCCCTCCTTCCTGAAGTCAGGCCTCAGCCATGCACCCAACATGATCCTTCCTTCCTTCTCCTGATCTGAACCCAGGTCATCTATCAATCAGCTGGCACTGCTGATTTATCTGTAAGCATCATGAGGTGGCACAAGTGGTGATGTCAATGCAAGAGACTCAAGAGATGTGGGTTCAATCCCTGGGTGGGGAAGATCCCCTGAAGTAGGGAATGGTAAGCCACTCCAGTATTCTTGCCTGGAAAATCCCATGGACAGAGGAGCCTGGTGGGCTCCAGTCCAGGGGGTCACAAAGAGTCGGACATGACTGAGCGACTGAGTACTATCACGGGCGCAGGAAGAGTTTTCTCATCGAGACTGAAAACCCCTTGGGAACAAAGATTTCTATGTGTGTTTGCTTTTCAAGTAGCATTGATCTGATAAAACTGTGGGTTCATAGTAGAAGAAGCTAGACTGGGCTATCTGGATGTGCAGGTGTCTGGTTCTCATTCTCAAACAACATTCTTGGTAGCAGTCGAGGAGGTAGTTATAAGGGTAGCAGTGTCAGTTGGGGAGAAGGTGATGGGACCCCACTCCAGTACTCTTGCCTGAAAAATCCCGTAGATGGAGGAGCCTGGTAGGCTACAGTCCATGGGGTCACTAAGAGTTGGACACGACTAAGCAACTTCACTTCCACGCATTGGAGAAGGAAATGGCAGCCCATTCCAGTGTTCTTGCCTGGGGAACCCCAGGGACGGGGGAACCTGGTGAGCTGCCGTCCATGAGGTCGCACAGCGTCGGGCACAACTGAAGCGGCTTAGCAGCAGCAGCAGCAACTGAAATGCGTAATTATTATGTTTGATGTTAAGCACTGGAAAACAGAAAACAATGCCAGACTGAAACTTGAGAGGGAATGAGAGTGAGAGTGACAGGAGAGAGATGTTAGCTCTGTCTCTGCTACTAAGCACTTCTCATTCTTTGCAGTTCAAAGTGGTTCATGCTTACTGACTCCTAATCTGCAAAGTGGTAGGTCAACATCAACCACCTTCAAAGGCCCAGTTGGACCCTGTGGTTTGACTGAAGGCCAAAGAATTGATGCTTCTGAACTGTGGTGCTGGAGAAGACTCTCGAGAGTCCCTTGAACTGCAACGAGATCAAACCAGTCCATCCTAAAGGAAATCAACATTGAATATTCATTGGAAGTACTGGCGCTGAAGCTCCAATACTTTGGCCACCTGATGCAAAGAGCCGACTCACTGGGAAAGACCCGGATGTTGGGGAAGAGTGACGGCAAAAGGAGAAGGGAGTGTCAGAGGATGAGATGGTTAGATAGCATCACTGACTCAATGAATATGAATTTGAGCAAACCCCAGTAGATAGTAGAGGACAGAGAAACTGGGTGGGCTGCAGTCCATGGGGTCACAAACAGGTGGACACAACCTAGCAGTTCAACAACAACAGACCCTGTTGATGGCCCCAGTCAAAACCCTTTGAGTTCACTGAACCCAGATTTTGCTTGGATTTCATATGGCACTGTGTTCTGGGCAGGCGGTCTTTCCCTGTTTTAGGGGCATCAGTCCATCCTTAGAAATCCCATGGTCCTTTGGCAGTGATTGTGTCAGGAGCAGGAATAGGATTCAATTCTAGCCAGTAAGACCCCAGAGGACGTTCACTGTGGGGCTTCTGGAAAAGACTTTCTTCCTCATAAAAAGACAGGGATACATGAAGAAGGAAAAAAAAAAAAAACCCCTAAAATCCTTTGCTTCCTGTCTGTGAATGTGGCTTCTTGAAGAAATGGCAACTGATAACCATGATGCCATTTTGAAACTCTGAAGAGAAGCTAAGAGAACGGCAGAGAAGTCAGTGTGGGTTTCCGATGCAGGAAGTCCGAGATACAAATGAGCTTTGTTTCAAGAGCGCGTTCCTAAGTCCAATTTGTTTCTAAGCTGAAAGTCAGCCTGCAGGTACCCAACCAACACAATCAGCAATGTAGTTCGCTTGCATCTTTGAAAGTTTACAACTTAAAGGTTCATATGTAGAAGACTTCCTGTATATCAGCTGAATTACCCAGTCGATTTTGGGAATAGTATCTCCCCATGTTGTTTAAGCCATTTTAGTTCCATTACTTATCCCTGAAAGGTTCCCGACTGTCAACATGCTAAGGCATCACACTGAGTGACATGGTTAAACTATGGGAAATCTGACACACAGGTAATCTCCAACTTACAAAATCCCCTCTGGGACATTCTTAAATGTTGTACTGGGTGGGTCATGTGCCTTTGGAGACCATCATTTATGTTTCTATGTGATCAATGTTTATTTATCTCACTTTAACATGGTGGCTTTTTTTGGTAAGTCAAGGTAGGTATACACATTATCAGACATTTAGGTCAGGGGGAAATTAGGAGGTGCTCCTAATTTCAAAGCAAGTCTAAATTCTCTATTTACCTCAAAAGAGGCCTTCTAATCCTTCATCCAGCAGAATTTTTAAAGAATAAACTCACTTTAGCACATATTACTACTGATCTTTGCAAATGTCCCTTCCGTTTCTTTTGATGATCTCCTAGTGTGTGGGCCATGTTTCTTTTTTGAAATCATTAATAATTTACAGTGTTGCGTCAGTCTCTACTGTACAGCAGAGTGAATCAGCTATCCGTATACATACCCGCTCTGTTTTGGCTTTCTTTCCCACTGAGGTCACCACAAAGCACCGAACAGAGTTCCCTGTGCTGTACGCCAGGTTTGCATTGTGTTGTGCTAAATCACTTCAGGCTTGTGTCTGACTCTGTGTGACCCCATGGGCCATAGCCCGCCAGGCTCCTCCATCCATGGGATTCTCCAGGCAAGAACACTGGAGTGGGTTGCCATTCCCTTCTCCAGGGGATCTTCCCAACCTAGGATTGAGCCCGCGTCTCTTACGTCTCCTGCACTGTCAGGCGGGTTCTTTACCACTAGCGCCACCTACATGGTGGTGTATATATATCTATTCCAATCTCCCAATTCATCCCACCCCCACATCCTCCCTGGTATCCATATATCCATTCTCTACAGCTAAGTCTCTGTTTCTGCCTTGCAAGTAAACCCGTTTGCCTCATTTTCTAGACCCCACATACAAGTGACCTTAGGTGACATCCATCTTTCTCTTT
This sequence comes from Antilocapra americana, assembly GCA_007570785.1. Taxonomy (NCBI): domain Eukaryota; kingdom Metazoa; phylum Chordata; class Mammalia; order Artiodactyla; family Antilocapridae; genus Antilocapra; species Antilocapra americana. The sequence goes on from ML660781.1 coordinate 2,666,452, forward strand.
CTGACTCACTTCTCTCTGTATGACAATCTCTAGGCCCACCCATGCTTCTGCAAATCGCACAACTTCAGTCCTTTTTATGGCTGAGTAATATTCCACTGTACATATGTATCACATCTTCTTTATCCGTTCTTCTGTGTATACCACATTTCTAATCTAAACGGTCTATTATGCTTATGCTTAATGCTCTAAATATATAAAGTCTATTCAAGACCATGGCACTATTCATAGGTAACATAAAACTGCTAACAACCACAGACACTTCCAGTCAGGTCAGAAAGCACTGAGGCCACATCCAGCCCAATCTCCGCCCCACACGCACCGTAGACAAGGAGCCTGAGGTCTGGAGATATGAAATGCTTCGGTGAAGGTGACCCAGTGAGCCTGTGGCAATACAGAATACTGAAAATGGCTCTAGTGTGGTGGGAGTGATTACAAGTGACACTAACTCATGTTCAACTAACAACAGCATCGCATTCATCCTGGGCTTAGGCCAGAGCAGGGACTCTTCTGGGTTCTGCATTCAGCTCTTGCCAGAGCCCTAGAAGAGGGAGGTCTCGATACTGTCATTATCCCCATGTTAGAGATGAGAAAACGGAGACAAAGAAAGGTTAAGCGCCCATCAGGCCAACCACGGCTCAAAGCACATGCAATCGGCACTTAGCATTTCTAGTCCCCTGACATAACACCAGGCCATGGGCGACACTTCCTGAATGGCCACTGTGGGCGGGTCAATGGCTTGGATTGTGATGAAACTGGGAAATACGATGGGTTTCTCAAATCCTGTTTTTCTGGCACAACACTGTCTGTAGCTGGGGCACACTGCATGGTCTGCATTCCAAAGAGAGCCCGAGTTTCACTCCAAAATGTACTCAGCACAGTCCTTCCATCACTGATTCAACTGATTGCCCAGCAGGCTGACAACGGGGACAGCAGAGGGGGGGCAGGAGGAGAGTGGTGGAGACAGCAAATGAGCCTCCCTGCCAACTGGCAGTCCCTGCCTGCTTCCCGAAGTTCAAGCCCCAGGAAACACCCCCCAGAGGACAAAAGACCCGAGATGCTTTAAGTTGGGTGGGAGTTAGGGAGAAGGCTGCATCATTTCCAAGGAGCCATCACTGTTTCTTATTGAAAAACCAAGCTGGCCAAGCTATTTTTCTGGGTTTTTGTTGAATTTCACAGCAAACCACTCTTCACAGAGGCTGTGGACCTCAGCCTGGAGAGCTGGCATGGCTACTGAGGTCATCTCATCCAGGTACCTTCAGCAGTGGCAGAGGGAAGGTGAGCAGGCCCGGGAAGTGGCCTCTCCCTGGTCCTCCGGCCACACAGCCATCCAGGGCTCTTGCTGCTTCAGCATTACTTGGAGGGATGAAGGGGCAAGCTCACTGTCCGGAGGTGGAGGGAGCTTTGGAAGGGGCTGTGAATGAATCTCTTGAACCTCCAACCCAAGCTCAGGTTGGGTGTGAACATGTCCCCGGTATGGAATGCAAGACAAATAGTTAGAGAGCCAATCAGCTGTTGAACCAAACCAACCTCTCCCCTGGGTCTTATCTGACTTCAGCTGGGAGAGGGTCCAAGCCTGAGATCACAGCACCAGGGCCTGGCTACAGACCTCCGCTCAGGCCAACACCGAGGTGGTGGGATCAGCCCCCAGCCCCCGATGGCTCAGCCTGCCTGGCAGCTCAACACGGGCTCCGGGAAACAGCCCCCAACATGGGGTGAGGGCAGGAACTGGCGAGGCCTCCTCTGATCGGATTGTCGGGCAGCCTCTGGGCTTGGCTGGCCTGGCCCGCCCCTGCTGCCCTGAGCCAGGGCCCTCTACTTATGCGGGCCTCGAGCACAGCCTTGCGTGGCCTGAATGTCCTGGCGCCGCACCGGAGTCAATCTTGCCGACAGCTGTCAGTAGCACCGTCTGTCTGATGCCGCGCGGATGGCACTGATTCAGCCATTCTGGTGATGCTTCCAGGGTTGTGTTCTTGCACATGGCGAAAAAGAAAAAAAAGAGTCCCCTTGTGGGGGGCGGGGGCAGAGCGGTGGTCCACATTGCCAGCAGGCTGGCTCATCCTCACTCAGACACCATCGGATGCCTGCCAGGGTGTTTTCTGTTGAAACTTGGCAGTTGAACGGCCCTTGATATCTGACTCAGGACCATCCAGGTGACTGATGAAATGAGATATACACTGGACGGCTGACCTTAGCGGCTGTGACGGCACGGCAAGCTCACCACGGCTGCTCTAAAATAATACAAATTCCTCCTGAGGTTATCTTGGCAAAGAGGGGAAACAGCCCCTTTGGTGAAACCCTGTGGACCCTGCCTTCACCTTGCTGCAGAGGGCCACTGATGCAAGGGCTGGTATTTGCCTGCAATCTTTCCCTGGGAAGTAATTAGTTTCCATTTAGAGGGATGACAAATTGATCAGGCAGGAGTCGCACTGAGCTCTGAATTGAAGCTAAACTGTGATGGCTGTGGCTCGGGCAAGTCAGGTTTGTAGGTCTGTCGATGCATTTTACAGTTTCAAAATTCAATCACCCAACAGCAGGAGAGGCAAGACACTGCTCTGAAAAGAGAACCAAAGCCCCTGCATTTCCTTCTGCAAGTTCATTATCGCCTCGCTTAAGCATGACGGTGGTGTGAAATGGGTTAGATGCACGGATGCCTCTGTTAACGGCCAAAGGAAAAAAAAAGTCGCACATCATTAGGAATGGAATAAACGATACTGAGGCACAGAGCAGAAATGATTTGATTAGTAATTTCCAGTTTTGAAAAGACCTGGAAAAGTACCAAATGACTATACAGAAGGTGTGATGGAGTTCTTAATTGCTATAACTGCTCTGGGAGACTTGATGATTTGTGACATAGAATACAGCGCAGTACGCGAACGCTAATAACCGTTAATTAAATGCAGCCATGATATACTCTCAAAATGCACATACAAGTTACCATAATTTCTAGATTAAAAGCTGCACTGTCAGAAGCCAAAGGCAAAGGAAGGTGGAGCGAGCGAGAGACATCTCTCTTGCCTTCATGAATGGGCCCCACGCTCTCCCCAGAACACAGTGGCCAGAACACACGATGGGAAAAAAAACACACTTTAGCTGGAAAATGTGAAATGGTTCCTGAATGAAGCTGGCCCTCTGGAGGGAGAGTTATTAATTCTGAAAGGCTGTTGCGGCATCAGACCATCTGGCGGTGTGTAGAGAGTTCAGGGGCTGGTGTGGCTTCCGGTTGGATTTGCCTTGGCCCCTCACCCCGCCCCTACCCCCCCATCCCCGTGACATTTCCCACTCCAACTGTCATCACACCAGGTCAGAGATGTTTGGAGGGAAAGCGGGGGACGAGAGGAACCTGGGGGGATCGTGGGGCTCTGTGGAGTTTGAGGTGATTCTCCTTTTCCTGTCCAGCCCCTCATCAACATCGGGACAGAGGTCAGGAGGGCTGACAGAGGGGGGCGGTGAATTGCCTGAAAGCCTCATTTAAATGGAAGATAAAAGAAGTCAGTTAATTTCCCTCCCTTTGGGTGAAGAATGCTTGTGAGCCTGAAGGAAGGAAGATGAAGGAAATGCTACTCCTTCCAACTCAGTTATCTCGGCAACAGCACACAGAGGACACTGGGCAGACAGATCCAGAGATGACGAGACTCCGCTCTAGGCCACGGGTTTTACCATCTCCTTCTGCCGTTACTAAACCCCCAGCATGTAGGGAACAGAGAGCTGCTTCTTGGAGAGGTCAAGGAGCAAGAGAAAGGCTTTTTGCTCATCATTCAACCAAAGCCTACTGCACCCTCCCTGGGAATACAGAAGCGAGTTAGTTCTGGAATACAAGGAAGGTGTGTCACAAGGTTACGAAAGACTCTTCGGGACAGGGACTTCCCTGGGAGTCCAGTGGTTAAAACCCCATGCTTCTACTACAAGGGGTACGGGTTCCATCCCTGGTCGGGAAACTAAGATCCCACATGTGCCCAGAAATAAACAAGGTTGAAAACAATTCACACAACTCATTAAAATAAACACATACATATATATGTATATTTTAATAAAAAAGACTCTCTGGGATAAATGTTCCTGGAATGAGGGAGAAGAAGAGTCTTTTAAATGGGAGAACTAGGGAAAACTTCATGGAGGAGATGGTAAGTGAAGCAAATCTTGAGTAAATGACATGTTCTGGACATGAAGCCGGCCAGCAGGAAGGGCCTTCTAGAGGGAGAAATAGCACAATATCCAGAGCAGGAAGAGTCAGAAGAGGGGCCCAGAGAAGCGAGGTCAGCCTGGGTGTGAGACGCTGAGGGGAAGGTGAGTGGCAGCTCTGAAGTCCCAGTGACAGACCCAGTGGCCCTTCGTCCTGTCAGGGAAAGGATGTACTTGGGACTCTGTTTCGGGATGAGTGACCGAAAGAACCTGTACATCCCTCTGTTCAAAACCCTTCCTTCAGGCATCCCCTCAGCCTCCCTGCTTTTGTCTCAGCTTCTCTCACTCGAGCTGTCACACTGTACGTTATTTGGTTCCGTGTCTGCCTTCTCCCCACTTCCTTTCCCGTGGATGACTTTATTCTATTCATTGCTGAATTCCAGCATGTGGAGTACTACCCGGTGTGCGGTAACGCCTTGCTGAACAAACCTGTGGATGGACGGATGGAAGGGAAACAAACTGAAGCGTGGTCCTCCAAGGGCACCCCCACCTGACCAGTGGCCTCCGCAGCACCTGGGGACTGGGTAGGAAGGCTCATTCCCAGGCTCTGCTCCAGGTCAACTGAGATCCTCTGGGGTGGTACCTGGGGAACTGTGTCTTCGTCAACACTGCAGGTCACTCTGAGGCACACAGATCTGAGAACCACCAAACCAGAGGACAGCAGATATAAGGAGACCAGTTAGGAAGTTACCACAGCTTCCAGAAAGGGTCAGGTGGGGCCAAACTCAAACTTCTGATAAAGAAGACATACAGAACTTGACCAAGAAGAAAATCTAAGGATATTTCTAGAAAGGTCACTATAGAAAGCTAATGGATAATAAATCAGAAAAAGTTATCTAAAGCGGCTAAAAATAACAAATGACCCACAGTTAGGCTATACAAAAAACTCCTGCATATCCACAAGTCTCAAACTCAGGAAGATGGCCAACTCGCTATAATACTTCACACCCTCAAGAGGCAACAACAGAAACATGGATAACAGTAAGTGTTGGCAAGGATACATGGTGAGGAGACGTATGTGCAGGTGTCTACAGATTTTGAAAAACAATCTGCAGAGTTTACTAAAATTAATGTGTACACGTGTCAGGACCCAGCAATAACTCCTGGGCTGTGTCTGAGAGAGATTATTATCTAAATGCTCTAGATCTCAGAGTGCTTCGATCTGGAGCATCATGAGACTTCTGCATCCACTTCCAGTTTCTCTTCGGTGAGCATGCCAGTCCCTTGACCTTATTCAGAGTGGTATGTGCGTGTGTATGTTTATTTTCCGGGGTTCCAGACACATCATGAGGATGACCTGGGTGGTAGTGCCTGTTCTGTAGGGGAGCTGAAGGCACCCTCAGACACAGGATGTGTGCTTTGGCATATTCTGCAGTGCTGAGAAGAAATAAACTGTGTATACGCAGCAGCACAGGCAGATTTTAAAAGCAGAATGTGGAACGTTAGGAAACAGACTAAGATTTAGAGCACATCACCACTTGGGTAAGCTAAACACACTCACAGAGGAACAACACCCAGTTGACAAGGTCCGTACCCAGCACATCAGGCTGAGTCTCTGGGGTGAAGGAGAGAGGATTGGGATAAAGTGGGGTAATGAAGAGAGACCCCACACAGATATAGGATAATGGCATGCTCTGACCTGAGGGGTAAAATTAATTCAGCTATCTGGACCTGAAGCTCATAATGATGTATTTTTACAAAATGAAAAAAATAGACTTATGGAGAGATGCGTTTCAAGTGGGGGGCCTGATAAGTTGGTTCCGAGCTGGTGGGGTTTGTGTTGCTTCTCAAAGGATGGGGATGCAAGCAGGTGACAAGAGGATTCTGAGCAGGAAGAGGCCTGAATGGAGACAGGGAAGAAGTGGGTACGACTGGAAACACTTAAGAAGCCAGCGTGGCGGGAGCCAGGAGCACTGGGAGCTGGGAACAGAACTTACAGGAGGGAGGGAGAGACAGCATCCATCACGGATGCCTGTGGGTGGGAGGAAAGGTGCGGCCACGCTGGCTGCAGGGGGGGGGGGGGGGGGGGGGGGCCAGACGGGAAGCGCCAAGGGTGGGAAGACGTGACAAGTGGGTGGGCTCCAGCCGTGGGAGCCCAGCTTGCGGGGCCTGCCTGGGGGCCTCCACAGAATTCCTAACCACAGAGGTTAGCGGTGCCGCGGCCCACATCAGAGCTTAATGATGACTTTCTCCAAAAACAAGCTGTCTTTGTGGCTGTGGAAAAGGGTTCTCCTGTTCAGGGCCCACATTCCCATCCAGGGAGACCAAGCCTTCTTTCAACCACCACCCACAACCACTGCTCCTGTCCTGAAAGCCTCTCTGTCCCAGTAAGTTGGTCTGTTTGCCACTTACACGCGCGCGCGCCCAGAGTTCTGTACGAATCAGATTAGTAAATAGTGTTTCGATCTAGAGCATCACGGGACTTCTGCATCCACTTCCAGTTTCTCTTAGGTAAGCACGCCAGTCCCCTGATCTTATGCAGAGTGGTGTGTGTGTGTTTATTTTCCAGGGGTTGCTTCAGTTTAGTCTAAATTATTTGAGTGTTGGGGCCCTGACTTTTTCCCTTGAGTGAATTGTAACTGCTAGGAAAAATTTCCCGTTTCATCTGAACCTGTCTTCCTACCATCCTGGCCACCATCAACCATTTATTTTTCTTACGGGTACCAGGAAAAAACGTTTTAAAGTATATTTTCCAGAGATCTGAATGTCATGAGATATATACATCCACAAACTATTTACACCACAGCCTCCCCAGGAAAGAGACCACAGTGTTCCCCGAGCCACCAGAATTCATCCCAAGGGATTCAATCTGCTCTGAGTATAAACATCTCCCCCCTTCCTCCTCTTTTTTCCCCTGCCCGACAACCCTAATCCCTTTATAAAGGCTCAGCTGTCATTTCAAAAGCAGACATACTGTAGTATTTTCAAGTTTTTCTCTAAAACACAAGAAAACCAACCAGAATAGCACAAGGAAAATTATACAACGACTGCCAAATAGAACGGCATAGACACTACAGAGCTTCATTTGGCAGTCCCCTCGAAAACACAAAGGCAGAGTTTCTTCCCTTCCTGGTTCCAACGGGAAAATGGAGGCAGGTACTCATCAGGCCATCATCAAGGTCGCTAAGACCGACCCAATAGCCAGCATGCGAACCATCCCACCTGGAGACAACAGGTTCCACATTCCTGTCTGAGCTGGTCTGAGAGAGAGAGAGGAGGGAAAAAGGTTTAAATTCTCCGGGGGTCAGCTTATTTGCTCCAAACTCAGCAGCAATTATGTAGTCTCTTATTGATGCCGAGGAGATGATATTTCATTTGGTTTTATCTGAAAACCAGATTTTTTATTTTCTTTCCCCCAGTGAAAGGGCTACAAAAGAAACAAGAATTTTGGTGTGGTTGGTGGTGGCGGCAGCAGGGAGTGGCATTTGGGGGAGATGCAGGAAAAATTATACTCTGACATATATTATGCGCTTAATCTTTTGTGGCAACTTTTTTACATTTGTAAGAGTTATGGATTTTAAAAGTCAGGGCTAAGATGGCTTAATGAGCATTCACCCCCCTGGAAGGAGAAGTGGGGCTGATGTGTGTTAGTCAGCTGTTAGCTTTATTGCCTCTCTTCTGTACTAAAAGTGACAAGTTGAACACATTATAGAGAGCTCAGATGTGTTATGCAGATGAAGCCCGCAGCAATATCTGCCTGCTCTCTATTATTTATGATGTCTATATAATACAATGGACTGAGATTTAAGCCATTGTGATGCAGTTTGTTTTCCAGGGTGCTAAAGTACAGCACATTTTACAGAGAATTGCATCTCTGTTACATATTAATCAAATCCATCTTACATGCAGCTCTTACACTGTAAACTAAAGGGAAAAAAAGATTAAAGCGCTTGGCTTTTCCTCAGCTGTCAAGGACTGGCAATAAAATAATAATAAGGGCTTCTAAATAACGTGTGTGTGACAGGCCTGGGCTCGCTCACACAGTCCTTTATGGAGGTTAACTACAAAATAAGTTCCAGTGAGTGATCGGGAACAGGCCTGGGTATAATACTGTAATGCCAACGACGGCATAATTCTTGAAAAGTTCATTTGCAGGAAATTCTCAGACTTGATGAGGCAAAGTTTGGCCTCCTGAATCATTCTGCCGTGGTGTGCGGCGGGCGCGGAGTTCTTCCGGAGTTTACAGGCCTCGCACTTTTGAACTTGCTTCAGCTGTGGCCCATTAAGAAATGGCGAGCTCTGTTCCCCGGTCCCTGAGCAGGGGCTGGCTGGTGGGGAAGTCACAGGAAAGTGGCTTTGTGCTCGGATGCACATACGGGCTGTGGGGTTTTCCGGAGGGGCCCAGGTCGGGGGATTTTGTTTCATGACGTGAAGGCGATCAAGGCTCAGTTAGTCTGGGCACTGGAAGGAAGATGGAGAATCTCTTTTAAACGTTTGTTCATGTGACTTCATTGGGTCTTAGTTGCATCTTGCGGAATCTTTCATCAAGGGGCTTGGACCCTCTAGTTGTGGTAGGCTCCATGGCATCTGGGATCTTAGTTCCCTGACTAGGGATCGAACTCACATCCCCTGCATTGCAAGGCAGATTCTTTAACCACAGGATCACCAGGGAAGTCCCAGGAAGACAGAGAACCTTGGTGTGGAAAGTCTGGGTCTCTGGAAGCTCTTCAGGTGGCTCCCCACAAACCCTTTCTCCAGCAAAGCGCTACCTGGCGACCAGGAGACTTCGGTGACTTTAGCTTGAACCCTACAGACCTGGGGAGACAGGACGCAGGCGACGAGTGTCCTGGCCGCTGCACGTTCTGCCCCTTCGGGGTGGGGGACACCCGTCAGCTCCGAGCAGTCTCTAGAGAAAGGAGGGAAGAGAAATTGCACCTGGAAGTGCTTGCTCGCTCGGTTGGCTGAGCGGGGCCTGATTCTGCTCCTTTGCTGTAGTCAGCAGATGCAGCACAATGGATTCAGAATCTGCCTTTTTACCCAAAAGCTCAAAGTGCAAAATTCACATTATTAACTCCCTGAAAGTGAAAGTGTTAGTCACTCAGTCCTGCCCTACTCTTTGTAACTCCACGGACTGTCGCCCACCAGGCTCCTCTGTTCACGCGATTCTCCAGGCAAGAATGCTGGAGGGGGTAGCCAAGTCCTTCTTCAGGGGACCTTCTTGACCCTGGGATTGAACCCGGGTCTCTGGGTGCAATCAGCAGATTCCTTACTGTCTGAGCCACAGTGGAAGCCCATTATCCCTTACCTACCACCTATATACACCAACTCCCAGACATCCCTACCTAGGGAAATCGCTCAGTCTCCTTTTCTTCCTCTAACGTGGGGAGAACACCACTCCCCCACCTTTTCCCACGTCTGAAGGACTCCCCTGGGAGGGTTTGGGAATTATTGGTAACATTGCATTCCTCCAGTTTCTGGTAATTTTCAACTTTTCTAAAATGGACACCTGTTATCTGAATTACACAAATTGCAGTAAGGGCTAGGTTTAAAGTACATAATTCAAAGCATATGTTGGATAAGCATTTATTGAGTGCCCATGGTTTGCCAAAGCTCATGTCACTTACTTACATCTTAAGTGTCTCTAAAATTTCAGAAACTATTCTAAGATCAGTATTTTTGAAAGCTCTGCAGGCGATGGTAGGGCCAGGGTTGGGAACCTATGTGAAGATTAATTAGTTGTTAAGAACACAGTCTCCTGGGACTTCCCTGATGGCCCAGTGAATAAGAATCTACCTTGCAACTCAAGGGATGTGGGTTCAATCCCTGGTTGGGGAACTAAGATCCGACATGTCACAGAGCAACAAAGCCCAAGCGCTACAATTACTGAGACCACACCACAACTAGAGAATCCATGTGCTGTAACAAAAGACCTCGCATGTCACAACTAAGACCCAATGTAGCCAAGTAAATAAACATTAAAAACAAAAACAAAAAAAACAGCCTTCTAAAGAAACTTCAAAGCCACCATGGAATCAAGCTGAACTGGGTTTGATGTCCTGCCCTGCCAAGTTACTTAAACTCTCAGCTTTTTCTAGTATTAAACTGGGATAGTAAGAGAATAATACATAATAGAATAGCGATCACTCACAGCTGTCTGAAAAATGGTAGGTGCTTGGTAAAAGTAAGCTATCCTTTTTTCTGAACTTACGCAAAATGAAAGCAAGGACCCCACCTTCTGTATGGAACACTGTAGGCTAGTTAACAAAGTACATTTGCAGGTGTCAATTTCACTTCGTCTCCATGAAAACCACAAAGAGGCGGCACGATTAATTCCATTTTATAGACAAAGAAACTGGCCCCGAAGAGGTCTGTGCTTTTCCAAGGCTCCACCTGAAGTTCACAGAAGAGGAGGACTTGAACCCAGGTCTCCTGAGGCTTGTAGCCTCAACCTCACCTGGCTGGCAGGATGCACCTGGCCGCTGGTGAGTGTGCGGCATCTCCACCACCGTCACAGGAAGTACTGCTTAGAGCCCTGGGTCTCCTGACGCAGCAGCCTGGCCTGCAGGACACATGAAAACCAGATCCCTGGGCCCCCGCCTACAGCGTCTGACTCAGCAGGCGTGGGGAGCGGGCCTGAGAATTCGCATCGGAGCAAGTCCCCAGGTGAAGTCCCTGCTGCTGGCGTGGGACCACTCTGACCACATACCACCTCAGAGTACGTGGGAGGAGGGGGAGCTGCCTTCCTGTTCCCTGCTGGCCGCCTCCCTGTGCCAGGGCCTCACCCCTCCCCTCCGGGATGCTGCTGACTACCAGCCAGGACACAGTTCAGAGCCTGGGCTCTTCCTCCGGAGCCTGAGGCCCTATGGGGACATAACCCACCTCAGCCTGCTGGGCCAAGTCACTCCTCCCTGCTGGCAGCTGCCAGCACCCCAGTGCCATTCCCACAGGGAGCAGCCAGCCGGACTTCAGTCCAGGGGCAAACACCCGAACGGAGCCAGTTTGGCCTTTCCCACTCTGCTTCCTGGAAGGCGTCCCCAGACTAATTGGCTGAAAAGTGCCTGGGTGCTCTGCCCTTCTATCCACTCAGAGGTCTCTCCAGGGGTCCCTCTTGGGCCTGGAGCCACCTGGGAGCTGGACAGGCTCTTCTGTCGTTGAGTCATTTCAGGCAGGAAAATGAAAACCAACTCTGAAAGAGCATAAATCACCCCTTCCAGATGATTCAGAAATATTTGCCAATCAGAGTCCTCCAAGAGCACCTAAAAGGAGGACAGTGCTCCTCCCATCCTCCTCCCCCAAGCGCACTGGGCCTGCATCCAGGCCCCAGCTCAGGATGCTCCAAGGAGGAGAGGAGAAAGACCCAGCTTGGAGTGTCTAAGGCCAGTTTCAAGTCCCTCCCTGTGTGTGCCTTCCCGATATGCCCCAGGACTTCGGGAGAGCACAGGCCTTCTGAGATGAAATGCTCTGAAGGCTGCGGACGGCAGCTGGGGTAGGGGCTGTGCTGGTCTCTCCTTGGATATGCAGAGCTAACCCATCTCCTTTGAAAAGCACATTTCTTGAGAAGCTTGATCCCCATGAAACCCTTTGCCTTCCTGGTGCTCAGAAGGTCTCACCAGCAGCCAAGAAGTCAGCCTTAGGTCGGATGGACACAGGAGAGGCGCATCAGAACTGCTGCGATCTTGGAAAGGGCCATGTCCTCGCAGTCACACAGCTGCCTGGTCTGCAGTGTCTGGTGAGCACCCAGCAGATGCCAACCTCTCACATGGCGGGAAAGCCACCAGGGCACTGTCCACGTCTCTGGGAAGTGGAACTGGTAAGGTGCCCGATACACTCCATGTCAGAATCGCTTTCTTAGAGTTGGATGAGACTGTGAGGCCACAATCTCCTAACCCCCACTTCCCCTCTATAGACGTGGAGGGAGGGGTATGAAGCTCAGGGACTCAACTGAGGGGGTGGCGACGCAGGAGAGTGGCCATCAGGCGTCATGCCGGCTGACTGGAGCCACGGCGCCGAGCTGCCCCAAGAGCTGGAGTCCAGGGAGCAAACAGCACTTTTGTGATGTGTGGGTCCCCACCTGCCTGCACACACGCTTATCTCACTAGCCTCTTTACCACTTTGGGAAGAAGTTGTACTTACTCCCATTTCACAGATGAAGAAGACTGAGGGTCGGGAAAGCCCAGTGGTTGCCTAAGGTCATCAAGCTGAATGAGATGGGGTGATGGGCCCAAACCCACATGGTTTTACTCCTGGCCCGGTGCCCTTCCCCTTCACCGCGGTTACCCCATCAGACGCTGCAGCAGGAAAGTGACCATGTGCATGGACCGAATGACACACTGGATGACAAGGGTGCCGGGGTCAGGCCGTCAGCTGGCTCTGAAATGCTGACTCTCCAGAGATCACAGGATCACCACAGGCCCGGCCTGACACCCTCAGCACACAGCAAGTGAGGTGTGGGGGCGGGGCTGTGGAAAGTGGGGTTCACAGCACACTCCACACTGGACCAAATATCCACTCGGTGGCTGAGTGGGCAGATAGTGACCTCAGGACCGTGGTGTCAGCTGTCCCTCTGCCTGGCACACGTGTCCCCTTCTCAGGGGGTCTCCTCAGACCTCTCAGTGAAAACAGCACCCTCCCCACCAGGGCCCCTGGTCTCCTCTCTCCACCTCCAACCATGCTCCCCTGCCGACGGGGCTCCCTATCTCTCCCATCACGAGAAGGTGGCTTCAGGAGGGCAGGACCCCGAGCCTGTTTTGGACACTGATGGTACATGTGGTGCCCAGAATAACCCTGGGATCCTTTCCCTTGAAAAAAATTTCAGAGTCTACAGAGAAATAGTAAGACTATAGTGAACATTCATCCACCCTCTTCACCTAGATTCAATCCTTGTTAACACTCTGCCACATTTGTTTTATTTCTCCCTGTGTGTGTACTTGTGTGTGTGCCTATGTGTTTGTGTTAGTCATTCAGTTGTGTCTGCTCTTTGTGACTCCATGGGTGATAGCCACTAGGTTCCTCTCTCTGTCCATGGGACTCTCCAGGCAAGAATATTGGGCGGGTTGCCATTCCCTTCTCCAAGGGGTCTTCCCAACCCAGGGATCAAACCCGGGTCTCCTGCACTGCAGGCAGACTCTTTATTGCCTGAGCCACTAGGGAAGCCTGTGTGTGTAATATAAATAAATATATATAATATATATATGTATGTGTCTGTTTTTATGTAGTGTGTGCAATACATGTGTGTATATATATTTGTGAATGCATATACATATACAGACACTATATAACTACACAAACATATTTCTTTTTGGTAAACCAATTTTAAATTAAGGAAAAAAGGCTTGCCTAATAAGAACTGTAAGAATTGATGCTTAATGAACAGAAGAATTGATGCTTTTGAACTGTGGTGTTGGGGAAGACTCTTGAGAGTCCCTTGGACTGCAAGGAGATCCAACCAGTCCATCCTAAAGGAAATCAACCCTGAATATTCCTTGGAAGGACTGATGCTGAAGCTCCAATACTGGCCACCTGATGTGAAAAACTGACTCATCAGAAAAGACCCTGATGCTGGGAAAGACTGAGGGCAGAAGGAGAGGGGACGACAGAGGATGAGATGACTGGATGGCATCACCGACTCAATGGACATGAGTTTGAGCAAGGTCTGGGAGTTGGTGATGGACAGGGAAGCCTGGAGTCCATGGGGTATGCAAAGAGAAGGACACGACTGAGCGACTAAACTGAACTGAAAAATGAGAACACTACCACACCAGAAATTTCAACTGATACATTGTCTAAATACATGGTCTGCGTTCTAATCTCCCCAGATGTCCTCAAAACATCCTTGACAGCAAGCCCTTAAACACTGTAGGCTGAGGGCCCCATCAAGGATTGGGCACAGCCTCCGTTCCCACGTGTCTCTGGCCTCCCTTGACCTTGAGCAGCTTAGTGGATACCTGCTGAAGTGGGTGGGAGAGTCAGGCTGAGATAGTCTTCCAGAGCAGCCAGCGGGGGTGCTGGGGGGACCCTCACCCCCAGTTTCCTCTCTGCTGTCTCTTCTGCATCAAATCCCCCAACACCTCCCCATGGGATGTGTTTCCCTGTCCCCCCCAGGCTCCTGGACTGTTGTTTTCTCACCACTCACCCCTGGGGGAGGGAGGCTGTCCCTGAAGCCCTCACCTGACGTGAGTTTCCATTTTCTTCCAATACGGATTCTTCTCTCTCAAGACATAGGGGCTTTCTTTACTGCCCTTGGCTCACATCATAAAACATTAATGGAGAAGGCTGAATGTGCGGCCTGGCTCGTGGCAAAGCTGTCGGCAGGGGCAGGGGAACGCTTCTGCTTGAAGGAGGTGTGTCTGGGGTAACCAAAGGGGCCGTGTGTCCTTGGTAGCCCAGAAGGCTGCTTGCTCCGTAAAAGCCAATTGTGGCTATTATGAGGCTATTACTGGCGTGAGCCGTGAGATGCTCAAAACACAGGAAAACTGCTCTGGGAGAGGGCAGGAGGAAGAACCCAAGAGAGACATAAAAAGGCAATAGGATTTAGAGAGCACTCTTAGGAGAGAAGAGGGGTGATGGATGGAATGGGGAGGGGACAGAAGGAGGGGGAGACATGCCAGGAGGGAGGAGAACATGCTAGATGTGGGAAGAGGGCAGGAGAGAGTCAGAACCTCAGATGGAGGGGGACCAGTGGACTTGACTTTGCTCAGTGGTAGGCAGACCTGCTGAGCAAGTCCCCAAGCAAGACTGGGGAGAGGGTGGGAAGGGTCTGAGGAGGGCAGAGAGCAGGCTCAGGAAACTAGGAAGTGCGCCTCCACTGGGCCAGGCCGAAGGGACACGGGCAGGGGGTTGATTAGAAACGAGCAGGGCTCCTGTTTTCTCTCTTTTGTAAAATCCTACAGACCAAGAGGACACCAAATCCTGTGGCTGCCCAGCACTGGGGCCCCCTTCCAGCCCCATTCCCCTGCCGGTGCCCGCCCTGAGGACTCCTGACAATGGGTCTCTTGATGGTGCCCGAGTGTGAATCACAGTTACCTAGACGCCCACCGCCCCCTCCCTTTCCAGTATCACTGGAGCCCGGAGTTGGTGACAGCCCCCACTGTGGACACCGACCATCTAATTTCCTCATCTCCTGGGGGCTCTAAATCCAGCCCCCTCTGACCTGCTGGCAGGACAGATGACCTCCCATTTGTCCTGCTTATCACTGGTAATAACCATCAGGGACAATGGCAGGCGTGCACACCTGCTGCCCACTAGGACGAGATCGGGTCTCCGCGGGAGGCCAGGGATACAAATCTCCTCGGCCTTTTCATCAGTGCCTCACTCCCAGGCACTCACCCGCATGGACGCCCCCAACCAGGGGATGCGGGGGACCTGAGCCAGAAACGGCGCGCGCCCCGCCCCCAGGCGAGTTAGCCGCCTGGGGCCAGAGGTTGAGCAGATGCTGTCAGGCGGTTGTCAGGCTGATGAAAAGACAGGGTTCTGCTGAGCCCTCGCAGAGGCCCCGCCCTGTGTGCAGAGGCCGAGGCTTGGGACACTGGATGAAGAAGCAGGGGTGAGATTTCTCTGCATGAGCCCTTCTTTGCGGGCAGTGTTTTCACAGCTGCCCTTGTCCTCCCCAAGACGGTCCCCAGTGGACATCAGGGACAGAACCTGTGGCACCGGGGTGGGGCTGGCACGGCGTTCTGCATCCCACCTCCCGATTTTGCGCCATTCCCTCTCCCGGGGTCCCCCCGCCAGGGCCTCCGAGTGCCCCAATCCGAGGGTCCTCGCAGGGGCTGGGCCTCCCTGGGGCTGCGGGAGGCGGAGGGCGCTCCAGAGGCCAGGCTGCCAGCAGCCAGCAGCCAGCCGGCCCAGCCCTGCTGTAAAGTATTAACTCATACTGAACACAGTTTGTCTCCGAGGACCCTCTTGGCCCCTTCGTCATCCTGTGCTGACATTTTAATCGTGCTTTTGTGGGAGCCGGCTGGCAGTTTGTCATCAGGAATGGCGCGGCGAGGGGCCAGAGCGCGTTGCTGGCTGAGGCTGCTGCTGAGGGAAGCAGCCCATTCTGACAGACTGAGCAATAATCTGAACTTACTGCGCCGAGCCTGTGGGACACCAGCCGGGCCGCTTTATCTTCTTCATTAAAGTGCGCTCAAAAAAAAAATCCATTTTCCTTTAAAGTCTCAGGAACAGATGGAGTAAAATTAATTGCGCCATTAAGTCCCGATAGACAATACCAGAGTGGTTTTCTTTCAACTGTGCATGTGTGTTACAAAGTGCTCTTCGTAAAAGGCAATTACTGCAACATTTGCCATAAAATAAAGGTTGCTTTAATGGGCAATAAACACAGGCTTCAAATTTTGTATGAAATGGGTCTCCAAAGGGCGCTGTTAGAGGCGGCTCAAAGGCACGGCTGACTTCAGGATTTCTGCTTCGGCTCCGGCTCAGCCCGTTCCGAGAACAATGCCTCCCCACCCTTGGATGTATTCTGATAGAATGATGGATGTGACGTGCTCGCGGCATGGGCCTCTCCAGCCAGATTTTTCTGGTCAGCACACGGCAGGCAGGAGAGAGCAGGAAAGAAAGAGACACACGGAGAGAGAGAGAGAGGTGTTCACCAGGGTGTCCTCAGGGCGGCACCCACTGGCTGAGCAAGGAGCCAGTTAAAGCGACAGGCCGGGTCCGCAGGGATGGAGTCGGGCATTTACTCCTCTTCCATCTCACAGGCCTGGTTGAGGGCTTCCAGTGGATTCCTGGAAGGAGGGCGTAGTGAGAAATCTGTACTTCTGTATATTCAGGCCCCTTTAGGACCAAGATTTGGCGACGAGGGGAAGAGGCTGTGCTTGACAACTGAGATGAAGATGGAGCTGCGGGTCGCTCAGCAGACTGCTGCCCAGGCACCCCGCCAGAGCCCAGCTCACCGCCCCTCTAAGGACAGTGGCCGGGGCTGTTTAAGGGACCCCAGAGCACGCGCACAACACACATCTCCAAGCCAAGTGGAGGGGGCTGGCTTTTCTCAGTCCCTGCCCCTTTCCTCTGAACTGCACCCCGTTCACGGATCCAAGCTCCTCAGACATGGTTGGATGGGGGGCAGGAATGCCAAGAAGACCAGAAACTCATTTCAATCCACTATATTTCTACATTTCAGTAATTACAAAGTTAGCATGACATATAAATGATCCATTAATTGAAATATGGACTATACCAACTCCAATATTTATGGGATAAATCCATATTTCATTAAACAAATCCAATAAGCAAATATATCAAGGAGAACATGAGAGCATTTTTATTTAAGTACGAGAGCAGGGGCTAAAAGGACCATTTCCTGTCCAAAGTACAGACCTGGAGCTTAAGAAACAAACAAACATAAGAACCCTTAGCAGATGTGGAATTTGATGGGGTTGATGAGACCAAGAAGCTGATACTAATGGAAATTAGTTTCAATGGAATCAGGGGTGAGTTCCTAGGTCAGGGCCCAGGGAGCCCCAGCAGCCACCAGCCGCCATGACGCAAGAGGTGCTGTTTCTGCTCAGACTATGGAGGGGATGGCGAGAGGCCACACGGACGCTTTGGCTGTTCCGAGGAAGGCAGGGTAGGTTTTTAGCTGTGCCTGAAAAGAGAGGTTGTTTCTGCAATGAGCCACGCACCCTGCAGCCGGACCTCTTCTTCGCGGTGTTTCCTTCTCTGACGTTGGCAGGGGGTGATGTCTATGGAAGCCTAGCCAACCCGACTCCCTCAGCACAGACGTGAGTTGCCACTGGAACCTGGGCTCTCAGAGAACCGCCTCCTTCCTCTGTGGCTCTCCTGCTGGCATTCCCTTGCATCCAAATGGCATCACCTCATCGCCTGCCTCCCAAAACCTGCCTCCTTGTGCACCCCAGGCAATCTCTGTGTCTAGACCCCTCCTCTTCCTTCATCCCTGATGCCCATCCTGAAGGTCCTTGTGTCCACCTTCTTTGCCATGTCTTAGCTCAGACCCCATCACCTCTCCTGGCTGTCACAGCTTCTTAACCCATCTCCTGCTCCAGCCTGACCTCTGCTAACCACTTCTTAAGATGACTGAGTGGGCTGAGATGAGTTTCCATATACCGTTTTTGCCTGGGAAAATTCTAGTGAATGAATTATCTCCTGGGGCGGTGGGCAATAACTATGAATAGTATACTCTTTCACAGTGTCCCAGTGGGGAGATTATAATCCCAGTTAAAACTCATGGCAGCCCGCTGCATCCACAACTCCTGTGAGTTTCAAGAGAACCCTAAAGTTCCTTAAGCTTCAGGTCCAGTTTTGCAGGGCTCCAAGCTTATGTAATATGGGGTGCCCAGATCAGATACAAATTTAATGCAAGATATAAAATTATTATAAAGATTTACCATATATATATATATAGGAATAAAAAATAACAAAGCCACATGAAGACACTGCTAGAGGCCTGGCAGGGGCTCAGAAGGGGCCTGGACAGTGACAGGTCCTCCAGCTTGAGCTTCCACAGCCTCTTGGTCAATCTGCCCTGACCCAGAACACAAGGGGGGGGCTGTGATCTGGCCTCGGCCTAACTCTTCAGGCTTCCTCTTGACGCTGCCCTGCCCAACCCCCAACTCCCAGTGCACGGCTCCCCACACTCCTGCCCCGTGCTCCCCCATGCTCCTGCCCCGTGCTCCCCACGCTCCTGCCCTGTGCTCCAACGCCATGACTGCACATGGTTAGGTCAGAGCGCTGCCTTCTCTCCCCCTTCCACCCCGTGCCCCCCACTCTTCCCCTCAGCCAGCTGAAGGTCAAGGGAGAAAGCCCCTGGTAAATGTCTCTGCAACTTTTAGAACTCAGCTCTATCATTGTTTCCTCTACGGAGCCTCTTCTGATGACGTCAGGCAGAACTCAGGACCCTTCCTCAGAAGCTCGTATAACATCCTGACTTCTTATCCCACCCTGACTGCACAGCTCAGAAATGAGCTGTCTTTTCTTCCACTGAGTACAGAGTAGATGCATTACATATCTAATGAATGGATAGGCAAGTCTGAGATCAAAGCAACCTTTTTTCTCCAGTGCCACATGTGATCCCTGCTAAGGCTAGGCATTGAGGCTAGACACGGTGCTTGGAATGGGATGGGGAAGTGGTAGAATGGGAGCTAATGCTACACCCCAAGGTGCCAACTCCACTCTCTCTGAACCACCGAAGTTACCAAAGCACCAAGCGATTGGCTGTTGGCAGGGATGGACTAATGAGCCACTACTGACCCATACCCGAAGCCTAGGTCAGTAGCTCTCAACAAGCTTTGCACATTAAAAATATGAGAAGTGAGACTTCCCTGGTGCTTCAGGGGTTAAGACTCTATCATGCAATGCAGGAAACATAGGTTCGATCCCTGGTTGGGGAACTAACATCCCCATGCCATGGGGCAACTAAGCCCACTTGCCATAGGTGGAGAGGCCCACAGGCCGCAGTGAAGATGCCACATGCTGCAACCAAGAGGCAATGTAGCCAAATAAAGAAACATGTAAAATAGCAATAAAATAGGTTTAAAAAATTCGAAGTATTTTAAAAAATGCATTTTATTGCTGCCTGGTATCTAGCCCCAGAGGTTACTTTTTTACGGGGTGGAATCCAGTCATCAATGTGCTTCCCAGGTGGCACCAGTGGTGAAGAACCCACCTGTCAATGCAGGAGACATAAGAAACGTGGGTTCGATCCCTGGGTCAGGAAGATCCCCTGGAGGAGGGCAAGGCAACCCACTCCAGTATTCTTGCCTTGGAGAATCCCATGGACAGAGGGGCCTGGTGGGCTACAGTCCATGGGGCTGCACAGAGGCACCTATACCTTTAAGAAGCTCTCCAGATGATTTCAGAGTTGAAAAACAATGACCTACCCAACCCCATATTAATCTAAAATTCCCATTTAAACCATATTTTTACTCACAAATCTGGATCTGGTCACAGTTACCTGCCTATCTTCAGTTAGTACGGTACATGGTCTATCTGTGCCACTTTCTCAGCACGAGTGAGCACCATTGTTGAGTGTCTGGGCAGAGGGCCACGGCGACTTTGCACCCCGCTCCCCACCACCTCACTGGTTCAGTCCGCAAATGCTTTATGAGTGTCTGATACACAGTACTCACAGGACATACACAAGAGTAAGACTTGGTCCTTATCCTCAAGGAACCTGCACTATTTCAGATCAAACCACAATGAAACTTGACAGCAAAAGAACATTCACCAGCCTGTCATGTAAGTACCAGTGACAAGTGCTCTGTGTAAGGCTGTCCCTCCACGGCAGATCTGTGATGGCCAAGTAGTCTGTGAAACCTAAGATGTTGGATCAGTGGAGGAAAGAGCGAGACTAGCAGCTATAAGTCAGGAAGTAACTCTCGAGTCACACTGGATACTCATTCATTCGTTCCTTCTATTTACTGATATACGTATGTAAACACGTATGACATGCAACACATGATGGTGAGTTCCACAGATACAGGGGTGCAGGAGACGTAGATGACCCCCTGGCCTGATACAACACAGGATATAAAAGAGGCTCTTATGCATTAGGCACTGAAGTCCCCAACTGCCACTGTGGTTAAGGTTAAAAGAGAAAGTCTAGGGTCCTTGGATGTGAAAGAAACTTAAATGCCAAGGGCCACAGAGATCTACATTTGAAGAGCATAGCTAGCCATGTGCTTAACTTGGGCACTAAATCCTTCCACATGGAGGGTCAGAAACAGCCTTGGAAGGAAGCTGGTGAGCAGAGGAGAGCTAAGGCTTAGCTTATCCTCCCTGCTGGACCACATTCTCTCTCACTGGCACAGAAAGAACCTGTAGGGACTTGCATGGTGCCATGTACAGATGGGGTTTAATGAATGTGGTGATGATAATGATGATAATTATTCAAATTCCTTCCTATCTCTACACCCCAGGGAGGCCAGTGCTGCCTTTTGTCATCTGACTAAATCTGAGAGGTGACCCTCCTTCCTTGGCTTATTGTGTGATGTCTTCCCACGCCTGGCACAGTGTTCCTCTGCTTCACGCCGTCACACGCGTCGGCATGTGCTCAGCAGTGTGCTACATACTTGGGAGGGACAAGAGAAAAACGAGATTGTCAAGAGGGGTCTTCCTGACACGGAGGACAAGGCGGGGGCTGGGGCTGACACAGGGAGCACCTTAAAACCAGAAATACCAAGTGTGAGGACCAGAGAAGAGACTCTGCGTTCATCTGTTTATACTCCACCTCCTCAGGAAAGAATTCAAGGAGACTTAAAATAAGATACACATAACAAAGGTACTAAAATTGAAACAAAGTCAAAATATGATTAAGGAAGGGAAATCAAAACCTATTTGCAGGGCAGGAACAGAAATGCAGATGGAGGGAACAGATATTGTGGATGGGGGGTAGGGGGAGGGGAGAGAAGCACTAACATACATGTTTCCGTGTGTAAAACCGCGAACTAGTGGGAAGCTGCTGCGCAGCACAGGGAGCCCAGCTTGCTGCCCTGTGATGACCCAGACACGTGGGATGGGGGTGGGAGGGAGGCGATATATGCATACATCTAGCCGATTCACATTGTACGAAAGAAATGAACACAATGCTGTTAAGCAATAATGAAGTGAAAGTGTTAGAAGCTCAGTCCTGTCTAGATTCTGCCACCGCATGGACTGTGGCCCACCAGCCTCCTCTTGTCTATGGAGTTCTCCAGGCAAGAATACTGGAGTGGGTTGTCATTCCTCTTACACTCCAATTTTTAAAAAGTCTAAAAAAAAAAAAAAAAAAAAACATAGAACCATGAGACCAAGCACTGAATTTAACGCTGGCCTTTCCAGAAGACAGGGCAGAAGGGAAAGCCAGGATGAGGCAATCTGCACTCCCCAGTGGGAGAGAAAGCCATGGTTCTCCCAGAGAGACGGTAACATCCTGACTGGTCCGCAACACCTTGCATGAGTGGTCCCTGTCTTCATACCAGACACATTATCATCATCTTGGCTTTTGAAAATTATCAACAAGTCCAAGGTATAAACATTAAAGTAGGATCTATCAAAGATAATTCCACTAAGGAAGATAAGCTACTGCCCTCTAAGCCTGTGTTTTCCTGGGGATCTAACTTGCTAAAAGGGGAGAGCAGGGATCACCTGGGGGCGGGAGTGGAGCCCTCTGCTGACCTGCCACGAACAGGACTTCTCTCCCCGGACTTCAGGAAGCGCCGGAGGACGGCAGCGGGAGAGAACACTGTGAGGGGCACCCCGGACAGTGCTCAGACACTGCTGACCCTCACGCTCCAGATGCCCAGGACGACTGATGTCCTGGGTGGAGGCAACGTTGAAAACCCGGCCAGCCCTCCTGCATGCAGGGCTGAAGGCTGTCCTTCTCCCCATGGAGACCAGTGATGAAGGTCCTTCAGGAAAGCCTCTAGGTGCCTCCATAAGTGGCTCTGGGTCCACTGACCCCTGCACAGCTGACATGCTGAGACTTCAGAATGCTGATGGTCAAAAGAATTATCCATGATGATGAAACTGGTCCCTGGTGGCACAGTGGATAAGAACCCGCCACCAAGGCAGGAAACATGGGTTTGATTCCTGGTCCAGGAAGATTCGACATGCAGAGCAGCTGAGCCTGCAAGCGGCAGGTACTAAGTCCGCGTGCTGCAGCTACTGAAGCCTGCAAGTCTTGAGTCTATGCTCTGCCACAAGAGAAGCCACTGCATTGAGAAGCTTGCACAACGCAATGAAGAGCAGTCCCTGCTTGCTGCAACTAGAGAAGGCCCATGTAAAGCTGCGAAGGCTCAGCACAACCAAAAATAAAGAAAACGGTTCCTACCTGCACTGTCTGATAAAGCAGCCACTAGTCACACATGGTTTTCAGGATGTACATCACTGAGTAACTGATATTTAGATTTTATTTAGTGTTCTGTCCTGTAATCATGTACGGATGTGAGAGTTGGACTATAAAGAAAGCTGAGTGACAAAGAATTGATGCTTTTAAACTGTTGTGCTGGAGAAGACACTTGAGAGTCCCCTGGACTGCAAGGAGATCCAACC
This sequence comes from Antilocapra americana, assembly GCA_007570785.1. Classification (NCBI taxonomy): domain Eukaryota; kingdom Metazoa; phylum Chordata; class Mammalia; order Artiodactyla; family Antilocapridae; genus Antilocapra; species Antilocapra americana. The sequence goes on from ML660781.1 coordinate 2,689,558, forward strand.
AGTCCATCCTAAAGGAGATCAGTCCTGGATATTCATTGGAAGGACTGATGCTGAAGCTGAAACTAATACTTTGGCCACCTGATGTGAAGAAAAGACTCTTTGGAAAAGACCCTGATGCTGGGAAAGATTGAAGGCAAGAGGAGGAGGGGATGACAGAGGATGAGATGGTTGGATGGCATCACCAACTTAATGGACATGAGTTTGAACAAGCTCCGGGAGTTGGTGATGGACAGGGAGGCCTGGTGTGCTACAGTCCATGGGGTCACAAAGAGTTGGACATGACTGAGTGACTGAACTGTTTATTTAATGTTAATTAATTTAAATTAAATAGCCACACATGTCTAGTGGCCTTGGACTAGACAGAGCAACCCTGATGATCCACATCTCAGAACTGGTTTGCAAAGTTTCCTAACAGGCATTGCTCATACCCCACCGCGGCCGTAGATAAATCTCAGGGACGGTCTAGAGGGCCTCATATGAGAAGTCAGAAACCAAAGACTTCTCCTAGGCACTTGAATAAACTGGTCTGCTCAATGACGCTATTTAGTACTGACCAAACACACTTTGGAGAAGGTTTGCCAAATACAACAGTTGAGGTTTTGACAAACCGGAGGTTGGGCCATTCTGGTATTGGGTAACTGTGGGGCCCAAATGCCTCCCCAAAGTCATTCCTAATTCCCATATAATCCCCAGTCGTAAAGCCCTGCCAGGCACACAAGCTCTCTTCCTAATTGCCGAGGCAGGAGGGCACACAGAGAGTTCATCCGCATGTGGTAATTACCTCTCACCTTGGTGGTCAAGAATAAAACACATCTCTGTTTTCAACACTCTCGATTAAGATTCGCCATGTCTGGAGGTCGTTTTGGCCTCCCCCTGATTCTTGGAGAGCTAATAAAACTCAGCCTTTGCAAGAGTATCCATGGCCAATGATTCTGGTGAAATCTGGCCATTAGCTGACTTCAGTCTGCAAAGAGAAAGGCCAAAGAAAGACATGTGAAAGCTGCCAACGGCTCTGGATCCATTTTTCCATATGTTGAAAGAGCACGACCGCTACAGAAAATGTTTAGAAATATGAGTTAAGTTTTGTCATAATGCATTAAAGCTGATTTCAGGGGAGAGAACATTACAAACCTTTTTCTAGTCTCATATATAATAACCGATATGACTCTGGATTACTGAAGAACATTCTTGGCAAGAGTGAAAGAAGGGATTACAGAAGAGAAGCCGGGTGACTGAACTGGAGGGAGCTGTGATTCCCAAGGAGGCTGGGAGTTAGCAGGAGGGCAGGCGGACCCGGGCCTGAGCTGTAGCCGTGGGGATGATGAGGACGATGGAATCTGGCTGAACACCATGTTCTGCTTGGCAAGAATGTGCTGCCTGACAAACACCCAGGGCACTAACCCAAAGAAACCCAGGCCCTGTGGAGGGATGGGTTAAGAATTCAGGAACGGAGGACTATGGCAGCCTCTTGGGGCCCAGCGCAATACAGGCCAAAGATGAACTTAAGAAGAACTCAGAGAAAAGGGATTTCATGAGAGACCACAGAAATGAAGTTGCCTAGATGCCTCTATTCCAAGGTTAGCCTGAAGAACTCAGTCTGAACACATCTTTAAAAAGCCTATGCTCAAAGTGGCTCAAACAGAAAAGAATATCTGCCTGCAATGCAGGAGACCTGGGTTTGACCCCTGGGTCGGAAAGATCCCCTGAAGAAGGGAACGGCTACCCACTCCACTATTCTTGCCTGGAGAATCCCATGGCCAGAGAAGTCTGGTGGGCTACAGTCCATGGGGCAGCAAAGAGTCAGACATGACTGAGTGAGTAACACTTTCACTTTCAAATCAGCCTCAGCATCACGCAACACTTAGCAAATCTCTGAAGCTGTCTGCCATGGCTGCCACGGTGTGTGCTAGACCTGCTTCTGTAATCTTTGCTTTTGCTCTGATCCAGTTCAGACATCAGCATTGCAGCTAAACGTTTTTGTCAGACTGGGGGTCTCAGCCTAATAATATCCCACCAGGAGGAACGGTCCCTTGCGCCTCTTTTTTGAAAACCCAATCTGATGCAAGATGAAAAACTTAGAGAAACTAATGGGACTGTAATTCTGAGGAAGGCAAGGGCTGTCCTTTGGGTTATACTTTGGGTTAATCTGTAGAAGCCTGCAAATGAAGAGAAAATTGACGAGTGTAACTTGGAAAGAACTGGGCTCCGTTGTCAGAGGAGTTAAAAATGGGATTGATGGCAAGTCCCCTGTGAGATGATGGTTCTGCAGTGACCAAACACCTGAGATGTGGGAAAAAGGAGAACTCCCAGACACCTGGCACCTAGGCACTGCAGAGCTTACCCTGTGGGCAAACTTTCATCCTTTCCCTCGCTGCCTCTTTGCCCAGTGCTGGAAAGGATGAGCAGCAAAGAACAAAAACAGAGGCTGCGAAGCAGTGCTAGCCAGCAAGCATGAGGCAACGGAGCCCAGTGGAGTTCTTCTCCCTAAAGGGAAACTGGAGACAGATGTGCTATCAGACAGCTCCTAGAAGCTGTGCCTGGAGCTGAAATGAGTGAATGCAAAGGGTGGAAAAGCCTTGTGTAGTCTCAGCACACTGACCTGGGGGCCTCGAGGGTCAGATTCAGAACCGTCAGAGGGAAGCAGCCAAGGCATGGCTGGCCCTGCAGGAGCCCAGGGCCTCGACCACAGAAGGTGTGTCCTGGGCAATGGGCTTCCTGAGCAGGGAAGTCAGGCGTGGGGCTGTGCTATGTGGGGGGGTGTCTCACTTTGTAGGACTGTGAGCCCAGGTTCCCAGACCAGTTACTGGAGGGGTATCATTATGCTTTTGGCTTCATTTTGACCAATTCTAAACAATAAAGAAGGCTAAGGGACAAAGAATTGATGCTTTTGTACTGGAGGTGCTGGAGAAGACCCTCGAGAGTCCCTTGGACCATAAGGAGATCAAATCAGTCAATCCTAAAGGAAATCAACCTTGAACATTCATTGGAAGGACTGAAGCTGACTTCAAAGGTCCAATACTTTGGCCACCTGATGTGAAGAGCTGACTCACTGGGAAAAAAGCCTGATGCTGGGAAAGATTGAGGGCAGGAAGAGAAGGGGGCGACAGAGGATGAGATGATTGGATGGTATCACTGACTCAATGGACATGAGTCTAAGCAAACTCCAGGAGATGGTGAAGGACAGGGAAGCCTGGTGTGCTGCAGTCCATAGGGTTGCAAAGAGTCGGACATGACTTAGTGACTGAACAACAACAATGTACATTTATGGGGTACAGGAATCCATCCGCCAGAAGTTCCATTCCCTGTGCAATTTCCCAGGAGTGTGTCTCTTCCATGCCAGTACCATGTGCTCAGAAGGAGAGAAGAGAAGAGAGAGAGCTTAAAGGAGGCCAAGTGCCTGCCCTTGGCCCAGGTGCTCCCATCGAAGGGGGCAGTTGATGGGGACCCCACTGAGAGGCCAGTGGGGTGTGAGGTACTGGGAGGGGACAGTGTGGCACAGCGGGCCTCTGCCACTGTCTTCGGCATCATGCCTGCCTTTCAGCGCTGCCACTGGAACCCAAGTACCCCACAGGGTCAGTGGGCCCTGGGGGTGAGCCCACCTCTAAGGAAGCACAAAAGACGCCTCCATGAGCAACCTGGGTTGGGGTAGGGGAGAAAGCCATAAAACAGGACATTGCGAATTCCCTCTTCTACTTGCTAGGAGCCATTTTCTCCAAAAAGGAGGCCCCCTCGCCAACTGCTCTCCTGCCTCTGCTCAAAGGCTAATGATTCCTTAAGGGTCAAACAGCAGACAGGACAGTAGCCTCTTAAAAACAAAATGCCAGGGTTACACATTATTATTTTTATTTTCCCCCTCTTGGCTGTTCCTTTCCCCCCCTCCCTTACCTTGACCAGCACTTCTAATTATTTTAGAGGGAAGAGGGAAGATAGGAAATCAAAAGATCTGGTTCAAAACACAGCTCTCTCCCCCTCCTCCTGGGGTGAGCTCGTCTCCTGTGAGATAATAAGCATGAAGTGGATGCCAGGCTGCATGCACTCCCCAGACAATG